>KN731887.1:0-11642 GCA_000816745.1 Ancylostoma duodenale | reverse complement strand
GGGGGGGGAGAGGGGCGTGAGAAAAAATTGGGGTCTGCGTCGTTTTGGGGACCCGGGCAGAAAATTAGAAAAAAAAACAAAAATATTAATTAGGATATTGAACAACTAATAATAATAAATAAAAATAATAAAAAATAAACAGGTTAGAATAAACTAACATGGGCATGATTTTTTTATAAAGTAATTTCGAGAACTCCGCGACCATTCTCGACGTGGTGGATGCGTCAACCACTTCCGGCTTGTAGCTCACCTATCTGAGATATTGTTCGGAAGTTCTGTACTCATTTCACATGGAAAAAGAAAAGAATTAATTGGAAATTAAGCTCCAGTAGTTTATGAGAAAGGTGCGGCTCACCGGTGAGCCACGCTTTTTCGGTCGCGTGAGACCGCGCGGCTCACCGATGAGCCGCACCCTTCTCATTGACTACTGGAGCTTAATTTCGAACTAATTCTTTTCCATTTCCATATGAAATGAGTACAGAACTTCCGAACAATATCTCAGATAGCTGTGGTTAGAGAAAGCCTTCTTCTTTATAGTGACAAATGTCAAAAAAGGGATGGGAATTGAAGTGGAGGGAGATTCCATTACATTTTTTTGTAGTGGATGAAAATGATCTGCACAATAGCCACATTATCTACATAGAACCACATTTCTTACATTTTGTATTTTACGTGCGTCGCTAACATCTCAGATTCTGCTGTATAAGCGGTACATCGACGATGTTTTGGTGATTGGATGCGACAAAACGGAGGTTGTGAAGACACTGGCGCAGTTTAATGCTGTTGACGACAACGTATCTTTTACGATGGAAGAACCTGATGAGGACGGATTTCTTCCGTTCCTAAATTCGAAGATAAGGATCGTTGATGGTCAAACGGAATATTTCTGGTACAGGAAACCAGCCTCCCGCAACATCTTGCTGCACTCGAGAAGTGCTCATCCAGTCTTTGTGAAAGCGAATGTGGTGCGAAACTTCCTTAAGACCAAAGATCGACTGTGCATGAAAACGAACACTGCAATAGGAAACGACTCGATGAAAATGGGTACCGTGTACAAATTCCACGAAGTTGGTTCCCACATTCAACTATGGATGGCCTGACACTCGCCGTTCCATATGTTGGAGACAGTTGCGCTCGGAAAATAAATCAGGCTGTGAGGGAATCGCGACTACCCATTCGAATGGTGTTTCGCTCTCCACTGACGTTGAAAGACTTGCTCACGTCCACAAGCATTTACGAGAATAAGTGCCTCGAAACGGACTGTCGTTACTGTGCTCAAGAGAAGATCTGTGGCCTTCGGGGTACTGTATATATGATCAAATGCGCTGGATGTGGTGAAAAGTACATCGGTAAAACGATGAGGCCGCTGCGCAGAAGGCTAGATGAACACAGGCGAGCGTTGGCAAATCCCGCTTCATACCCGAAAGAGAGTTTTTCGAGGCATCGGACTCTAAGGCACACAAACGAACCACCACCTGTGTTTACGGTCCGTGTTCTCCACCGTAACCTTACGAGGACGTTGCAGAGAAAGATAATGGAAGCCAGGGAAATAAGAAGGAATGAACCAGAAATAAACACCAAAGAGGAGCTGAAAGAAGTGTTGCGCTTGATCAGCTGATTAGATTGGCTCACTCGAGAACTGGTCCCAGTCACACCCACTCTACTACCGCCAAAGAGGGGTGAGGTCCCGTTCCTCCCTTCTTTGTAGTCAACTCCTCTCGTGCAGTTACAATAAGTTCTCTTGTATAGGTTAACGTCACTGTGTTGGTACTAGGGTCATCTTCTCTCGTCTCACCACACGGTACCGTTGTAAATTTGCTTGTTTGTTTGCTTGCCGATGATGTTGTACTGTATGAAAATTAAGGTCTGACGAAGGCATTAATTGCCGAAAGCTAGCCGGAATAGATTGTAAACGGAGCTCCTCACAAACCAAGAATAATTGATTTTATATTTTCTTATTGTTTAGACTAAGGCCATACCAGCGTGTATATCCTCTGGTTGCTTCCTTATAACACTCAAAACGCCTGCAACAAACTTCTTTCGGCCTAAGAGGAAGTAAGAAACGTTTAGATTCTCTCTTTTTTTCCGGTTCAATGACACTAATAATCTTCTAGAACAAGATTTTGCAATTATTTTTGCAAAACCGTCCATTTTGGGCCCAATTATCTTATCGTAACTCTGTGGAACTACGCGGGCGTCGTAGCCAGACACGCGGGAACGCGCGCGGTCGTCAGTAGGTTAAATTCCCTACAACCATGGAATATGAGAGAAGTCGAGGTTCCACCGATACCTACATACTTGTAAATATGTGCTTTGTTGACTATCTTGAGGAAAGCTTGGGAAAAAAATTGGTGGCGATGTGCTAGTGTTAATGCTGTCGTGAAGTGTCCCTGCCCCTGCTACTCTCTATTCACGAGGGAGTGATCATCGTGCTAATGCAACGTACGGGTTCCACATACTCCACATTATTTCCAGGACTGCTTTGATAAATCATGCAGCTAAAATCCTCGGGACTAGCAACATTGATCATGTAGAACTTGTCAAAAGCCGCTCTGCATGTAGTAGCACACCAACGCTCACTCTTCTCCGGATGAATTGTACGTTGTCGTGACCAGTACTTTTAGGATCTACTGGCAAATTCCTCTCACTACATGCTCGACCACTGCACACTCCAATTTTTTGCCCATTGGGGTTCCTGCAGCGCTTGGAAATCGGCCAAATTCCTTTAAATCACCTTGCAATGAGGGAATGTAAAAGAAACAAATAGTTTTTGAGCGGCCAGCTACTTTGTGATTAGGGCCGCAACAGACAGTGACAGCTCCTTGGAAGGACAGACCTGAAATGAAAATGCGCGTTACGGGAGGTCACAATGCTATGTGTACATGCAAGATGTTGATGCAGAAATGACTAATTTCAA
Source organism: Ancylostoma duodenale (assembly GCA_000816745.1). Taxonomy (NCBI): domain Eukaryota; kingdom Metazoa; phylum Nematoda; class Chromadorea; order Rhabditida; family Ancylostomatidae; genus Ancylostoma; species Ancylostoma duodenale. Next base: position 8,725 of record KN731887.1, on the reverse strand, counting down.
AATTTCAGAAGAACGCCAACTCTTGGGGTTGCAGAGTTCTGACGTTTCATAAACCGCTCAAAAGCGAACAAGAGTTCCTCATTGCAGGTGAACACTCCCATAAATTCCTAAAGTCGAGCTCAGTCGCTAACGGGAGCTGAAGACGGCATGTCCTCACTTTCTAATATTTATTTATTTGTTTGTTTATTGAGTTGTTTGTTTATTTACTTATCCACGAATACTGCTGAACAACTGATCATTAGCCTGGAATGCAATACTTTTCACCTCTCGTACTACAAACTAAGGACCTGGAGAAAAAAAGAAACAACACCGTGAATATTTGTTTATTTACTCATTTATTCAATATTTCTTGGAATGAGACCCACGGAAAATGTGGTAATGTGTGAATACGACCCATTTGGAAGATATTAGCTGCCACAATGATGGATTTAGCAAGTACATCTTTTGCGCTTACCAAATTCATGCCAATGTTTTTATTTATTTATTTATTTATTTGTTACACCAAAAGGGGTGTGCCAATCATCACAAACATTGCCATGAAGTGAAGACGTCAATAAGCCACAAAGCAAATTATCAGAGTAGCTTAGGGCAGACGAAGCAGTAAAAGTAAAAGATGTTGAATTAAGACTTGACTTGGTTGCACGACTGACTAATTTATTGTGTTGAACCAGTGAGGTATACTTATTCTCTTTTAAATATCATTAGTGGTACCAATACTAAATACTTACAACTCAGAGTCAGACTAGTTCTGAGTTATCATTTTTAGTGGTGTATGCGAACTTTAACGGGGGAAAAAGCAAATGGAATTAAATATAGGGCTACAAACGCTGCAAACGCTGAGAGGCACAAGACCTTAGAGATAATCACGCACCGAGAACGCAACTGGACTAGCCATTCAGGGGCGGACGCTGAAGCGACTCTTTGATTTGGTACGAACCCCCGGCGTAAGCTCAGCGGGATGCTCGCCGGCTCTTAGCTCACAACCCACGTCGCAGATAAAATTAAAGAAGGGTGTTAAAGTTAGTAGATCCGTGGTTAGTGCTCAGCAAAAGATTGGTTCCATATACACCACATCCAAATGTTAGATCTTTTTCCAATATTAGTAGCACATCACATCATATGAACAGGTCGAATGATGAGGTACCACGGCAAGAAGCGAGCGAGTTAGTTAGGAGAAACGATGAAAAAGCGACCAAGCCGAGCCACGCGGATTACAGCTAGAAGTGACATAACGATGGACCTCGTGAGAAAATACACCAGAAACAAAGCAAAACGAAACACAAAAATGTAACATGCGAAATAGGAAAATAGTCTATCCCTGGGAAGCGAGAGCAGATCATGAAGAAGAGACTCGTAAAGGTGAACATTATCGCAGCCTAAATATCATCAATTTTTAGAACATCGAGTACATTAATTTTGGATATCTTCGTGTTTGAGGTTAGCGTTGTGGAGCTGTACACGAGGTTGTTATTTCTTTATTAACGGCTAACGTTTCGGCGAGTTCGCCTTCGTCAGAGCCTGAAAGATGAAATCGACATGGATTTATTCGGACAAACGTCTAACTAGTCTACAGTCTACAATTTTCTAATCCTACTTTTTGATCACATATTACAAGAGCGAGTTGGGTAACCGTACCTTACTGTTACTCCACGGTGTGGAGGGTTAAGGGCGACCACTGCTGGCTGGCGTTTGGGTAGAAAAGTGCCTAACTGACATCAAAAGAGGTGCCTTAAGTACGGATTGAGTTCCCGCGTGATCACGCGTCAGAAGCGACGGAACCTAGATCAAAGATGACCTCAGTTAGCTTGTCATCTTCAGCTTTAGAAGACGGGGGACGGTATACGATAACAAGTCTCAGGGATTTGGTTGTGGAAAGGGAGAAAATATCAAGGCAGAGAAGATCAGCAGTTACATTCGTTCTAACCCTGGCGGGGATTACACAGAAGTGATCTTTCACTAGGCAGCAGACACCTCCGCCTTTCGCAAGCTGTCTATCAGCTCGGTAGGCAAAATGAGGTAGTCCGCCAATGAGTTCGTTGTCAGAGATATTGGGACCTACCCACGATTCAGTTATGAACAAAAAGGAAGGTTGGTAATGGTGAAGGTATGAGTGAAGAAGATGTAATTTATTTACGATGCTGCGTGCGTTAAATAAGACACAATCAACCCCTGGGATAGAGCCGAGCAGGTTCACAGGTTTCCCTGATTATTTTTGCGAGGAATGTTAGAAACATGCACTAACTCACCTCTGTAAACCACCCATTCACGAGTGGGTTTACCTTCGTTTCTGGCGCGGGCCTCCTGACGTAATTCATATTCTCGTGTACGCTCAGCTAATGTCATACTTCTATGTACATAAATATGGCCAAATTTGGTACGCCGTAAAAGGTGAGCATTAGAAAGAGCTAAAGACCAGTGTGATTTGAAGGGCAAAATAACCGTGACAAGAAGGGGCCTAAGATCGTTAAACTTACCCATTCTATAGGTTACCTCAGGTAGACAATCGACTTTTAGAGCGTCAAGGATACCTGCCACACTTTCTTCGAGATGGCTCTGGCGCTCAAGCCGCGGTCTGTCAATACCCCATTCCTCCAACCCTGAGATCACAATGCTGCGCTCCCTCTTATCAGCCTCAAGCTCATGGCGAATCTCTTGCGAGCGTTTATCTCTAAGAGCTGAAATCATTTTTTCCATTTCTGGATCAGTACTACGTTCGAGCAAGGCACTAAAAATCTCTTTGCTAGAGAGTGCATTGTAGTCCACATTGCAAGCTCTATCGTCAAGCTGAGAAGACTTCGTCTGTGAGCTCGTGAGGGAACCATTGTTGGGATCAGGGCTGTGCGTTACTAACGCAACGAATTAACGCATTAACGCGTAACGGCCATTTTTCGCCTAACGTAACGAATTAACGAATTAACGAAAACCTCCGAAAATCCGTTAGAATTCACTTCGTTAGTAGACCAAATAGTATCCGAAATGCAGACTCTGCGCGCTTTGTACAGCTTTCTCGCAATGTACAGCAGATTATACGCATAATCACGACGATATGCTGAGGTACGCCTATATGTAGGTTCTGTGGTACGCCTAAGCACCTTGTCTTTTGAATCTTTCACTTCCTCTTATGAAGCCTAGGATCTTGATGGCGGCACTCGCATCAATTTCCGTAGCTTTTGAGTGTCTTGGTCCCTGAACAATGACAAATCCTACGAAACTTGCATCGTCGTAGACATCTGCATTGTCAAAATGTAGGAGCGTAGATAGATATCCATCTATCCCTGGATGAGTTGTAGCAGGAAAGGTCATAGGTTGCTTTGTTTGTTACCACTGCCTTTATTTTTGAAAAAGTTCGTTTTTCATAACGATTTCCATCCACCCCACCTAATCATGCCCGTTCCAATTCTGTCCCTTTTTTCTCAAGGACTGAAACAGATGCCTTCAGGATTCGCGTTTTTCGCAATTTTGGACAAAACTGATCAATGTTTTTTCTGATCATTGCGGGAAACCTAGAATTACAGCTAACTCTTGATGACCACATTTTACGTGGGTGCCACCTTTAAGAGTCCTCATCCGTTCCTACTGCCAAGGAATTATTGTGAAAATTGTGAAGCAAAATACCCAACTCTTAACCAATAGAATCTCTATCATTCGTCCTTCTTCAGAGTCTGATGGTTACCTATGTTTCTTTTTCTGAAGAGAAACTATCATTTTTAAATGTTTTCATTTTGCTATACCGTACTTCCAGAGCCAGAAATAAACAATGTTAGTATTATATTTGCTCCAATTTTTTGCTGAATTTACTGCTTATTTGCTTTGTATATCAGTTAGGAAACTCGACTGCTTGTTACAGCTGATGAAACTTGTCAAAATATTCAAAAATCCACCTTCTAACGAAATTAACGGATTAAAGGAATTAACGTATTAACGCTTAACGGCCGTTTTTGGCCTAACGTAGCGAATAAACGGATTAACGAAATCTGAAGTTTTTCTAACGCACGGCCCTGGTTGGGATCTTTCAATTTGTTAGAACGGGAAGAGGCACTGCGAGTGGAACGCTGGGTAGATCTAAGCATATCTGACAACAAAAATCAATGCTGGAGAGGCTGGGGCGTTCGGATGAGATAACTGATATTCTCGTGGAATATGAGAAAATCAAGTATTATATTTTCAGGTTTATCGGGATAGATCTTGAGTAGAAATTGAGAAAAGATTAGCAAGAAATAAAACGATACTGAAAAGAAAAGAAGGCGAAGATAGTCTGTGAGGAGGAGCGAAAGCAGATGCGACCGCTCACGGCGACGGACCAGTGTGTTGAGTGACGGACCAGTGTGTTGAATGTTGAGATGTTTAACTACCAGACATATGTATGTAGGTGGCATTATTGATCCATCCGAAGCTAGATTCAAGTTCTGGCTCAATCACGGCCGAGGCTTTCTCACCATTTGCTCTTCCGAGAACGTGGATGAAGGCGACCTGGTCCAGCTCTTCAACAATGCGAGATTGTCTTCTTTTTTTTCCTGTGACAGTTATTTTTTCTTTCTTGTGACAGTTACTTCTTTGTTACTATCCATTATTTGTTGAATATGCATAAAGGATATGAAGAAGTTTGTGTTTCGCTAAATGCTATGCTAGTTCAGGCTTAGGACAAATTTTTATTCGCAGTATTCATCATCATTTTCACACATCTAACAACGTGCAATGATCAATACAGCGGGCAGCATTATCGACAAAAAGCGTTCTGTTCTGTCGAATTTCGGACACAGATGGGGGACACGTTGGCAATGAGGCGTAAGGCCTTACATCAACGTTGGCAATGAGGCGTAAGGCCTTACATCATAATGAAAACGGAAAATTTGGTCCACTGGTTTTGGTCAATGCCCGAGTAGTTGTGCGACTATGCCTAGGCGCAGGCGCCCTCTGTTCTTTGCGCAGATTCTGATTCATTCGCCAGGAACTCTCCTATAAACGTTTCCTTTGCGCGTGCAGCATCACAGTCATCCTCTTGGCTTACCATTCAATTCACTCACTGAGTCTGGGCCATGCTTGGTTTCGTACGGAGCTGTTAAGAAGTTTCCTATCTCCGCTTTCTTCTTTCACGTTTCTGTGCAAATTTGGGAGCATCACGTAGTCACCTAGAAAATGGGACGTTTGTTGAAGCGAAGGTATGTGCACTACCCAGAAAATGTATATCCAGCGATAAACAAATGTCAAATTTTTATTTTGTAAATGAATTCTGTTGAACAGAATTCAACAGATCTCCGCGACCCAAACAAAAAGAAAGTTTTCTGGCATTCCCGCATTGAATTTTGGAAAGCAGAGTTTTTGATAGAGTAAGACTCAGTCAGTCGCGCAGCGACCTCTGTTCAACAAACAGAGACAGGATGACGACAGAGTATTGCAGCTGTGGAGAAAATTATTTGGTAGTTCAGACGAACTTTAGCAACAAAAACTGTGCGAGAGCCTGGGCTATATCAATCTCCCTTTGGAAATTTTTGGACAGTCATGCAATCAACTAGTGATTTTAGGCTTCGCAGAACACTGGATTTCCAATGCCACGACAATGGGCAGAAAAACACCAGTTGAACACTCGAGAAAGATTTTTGCGTCTTTTCTTTTCAAAAAAAAAACTGCTGGTGTGTAACGAATTCATTCACAAGATTTGAAGCCTCAAGCATGGAGTAGTGGGTCGAGACAGGCAAATGTCCAAGACCGTTGGAATTGAAAACAGAATCTGGAGGTGGAAATGTCTCGAATAAAGTTCTGTGGAATAGAGAAAACTTCGTGTCACCTGACTACCTGTACGTAAACCCTGAGGATGAATGCAAGCACGGCGCGACTCCGTTTCAGCGCGAGAAAACTGAATGCAGGAACTCAACCATCGAAATCAGCCTCTTTGAAGAAACAACCTTTTTCACAAAACTACCTTGCTTTAGAGAATGCGGATGCATTTCATCAATTTCGCTATTACTTACGAGGGATCTGGAAACCGCCTACGTTGACGTTTCAGAAAATTTGGAGCAGGCGGAACCAGAAAGAAAACGAAAAAAGCCTAGACCTGGTTTTTGTGCTGCTGTGATAAAAATTAATATAAAATTGGGTAGAGTGAATAAAACGGCAAAATTGAGAGTGCATTAAACTTCGAATAATATACATTCATTATTTGCTTCAAAATTCCACAATAGCTGATCAGTAACTTGTCTAGACCGGAAATTTTTGGTTTTGAGAAGTGCGCCATTTCTTCTGCAGCAACCTAGTAAAAAATCGATTCCGAGGGAAGACAAGGCCTTTAAGCACTCCAGTTCACTCACTGATCATGATCAATACTTATAACCAAGGTCAAGCATGACGATGGGAAAAACCGACCCTCATTACGACCCCCTCCCATAATCCCCAGTCCGACCCCCACCTCTGTACGACCTCCCCCCCCCATTTCAGGTCCTGCATTCCCTAATGTTCCCTGTCTCTTCAACTATCGGCCTCAGAGTGCCGTACTAGAATATCTGCAAAGTAATAGAATGAATAGCAGAATAGAAACTTCCGCTCAATTCTTATTAGTACAAGGTTAGGCTAGTACAAAAAAAGAAGAAATAAAATGTACATTCAAATCTAGTTTACTAATTTAATCTAATTTACAGTGAGCGTCGGTGGCGGCTCTTTTACTCGCCCCATATCTTTCTTTCCTGAGAAAAAAAAAGATATGAGCAAGTAAAGTAATAGGAAGACACGACCAAGGAGAGGAAGAAAAAAAAACAGACTCTATAGAAGAAAAAAAACAGATTGGAGCTGACGAAAGAGCACACATGGCGCGCACCAAGCCCGTACATGTGCGTCCCGTACCCCGAGGTTCCCGGCGGGACCGCAAGGCACGACGCGCATGCACGACTGGATTTGCCACGGCCACGGGTTCGATCCCCGGCGCCGTCCAAACATTTTTGCACGGGCCGGAATGACTTCAGAATTAATATTCATGAAGAGGAAAGAAACGGTTGCAAAACAAGTGCGAGAAGCGAAGTCGATCGATTGCAGGTGCAAAATTTGGCATGCAGGGCCCGTCAGAACGCGAAAAAGTAGGGTGACTTAGACCTCGCACTGAAGTTCTCTTACTCGAATTCAACAGATGCTTTTGAATGTGTACATAGAGGGTGGTCAACTCTATCATTTGCCTTGGTATCAATTTCCTAGAGTTTCATATGTTCTTGGAAGCTCGAAATTTTTCAAATTTTCGGGTCTCCGAGGGGAAATTTCCCATCTAACTCAGTCAAGCAGGAGCAAACTTTGGGGCGCGATAATGGGGGTGAAGAATGAATGCTTGGAGCTCTATTACGTGAAGGTAGCGAAATTTCGGCAAAGGGCAAACTGTCGTCAAGGGAGAGTTGAAGAACTAAAAACCTCGCAATTTGAAGAAATGGTGAAAATGGAGTTAATCTGTTTGGGAAATCACTGAGAAGCTATTTGCAGATATCACAAAAACTTTTCTTCCACGAGTTTTGGACGAGGAAATTTGCCATTTGAGTACTGAATCTGGCTCCACGAAGTTCGCTCGTTTTCCCGCACTTTAGATGGGAAATCGATGGGAAATTCGGCTAATTTCGCATCGATTTCCCATCGAGCTCCCAAAAAACATATGGAGACCTAGAGGAATGAAACGTTGAGTAAAGATAGAGTTGGTCGTCTCCCATGACCGCATAAAAAGCGTTTGCTGATTTCGCGTCAGGCTACTTCAGCACGAGGTCTAATTCACTCTACTTTTCCACTTTCCACGAATTGAGGGGCACTGCAGGCGAATTCTCGCATATGTAATCGATCGATTTCGCTTCTCACACTTCATTTTCAAACATTTCCACCCTCTCTACTTCACATTTAATTTTGAAGTGATTCCGACCCGTGCAAAAATTTTTTGATTGCGCCGGGAACTGAGCCCATGGGCGCGCTGAAGCCGATTTCTTGCACTGGCAAACAGGCCTGTGTTGACACGTAATGACGTGACCATTCATATTGGCAAGGGCTGGCCGTCATTTGCCAAAATTTCATAAAACAGTCAGAACTTTCACGTTAGATTCATTGATCAAGACACCCCTCTACTTAATCCAAAACACCCCTCCAATACGACCCCGCTACCATTCCCAGCCCCCTCCCATACGACCCCCTCATGGGAAATTCCCATCGGACGCTTGACCCTGCTTATAACCTGTCCAGGGAGTGCTGATCTATTTCGTTTTCAAAAAGGATTCTCGGTGTTAAACGTGGTGATTCTCAGGGAAAAGGGAGGAACTGCTTCAGGAAGGGTCCTCATGCTTACTGCAGAGCGTTTTCTACAGTTAATCGAGAATAGAAGGCTGGGGAGCGATGAATTTGCACGACTATGGTTACAATGCTTGAACCGCGAGCAAATTTGAACTCAAAGTGAACCATACTCGAAAACCAAGGCTCAAACACCTCTCACATCCTCGGAAAGCACTTCTCATGAAACAGCATTTGCGCTGCAAATGTGCAGACGAAGTATGGAGGTGCCGTCTAGAGCAAAACAAGCTCGTATAGGACTGTTCCAGTGTTCATCCCCCAAAACAGATTCTAGCGCTGTTGATTTTGTGGAACTCTTCGAAACGTGGGACCTATCTAAGCATTGGAAAAATGTTACATGTGAGAAGCAGCAAAGGCTGAATCTTGAAGGTGTTTTGTGGCGAGAGTGTGTCAAATTACCCCCACCAGTGGAGGCTTCTCATGTTTA
>KN731885.1:0-10112 GCA_000816745.1 Ancylostoma duodenale | reverse complement strand
AATGAATGAATGAATGAATGAATGAATGAATGAATGACTTTGATTTAATTCCTACCCACTTTAAAGGCAGCACCCGCTCAAAACAGCGCGAAACGTACGGGAAGTCCTCGTGGTGGCGTTTCCCGTGCGACTAAGCGCGCGACGTCTGACGCTCGTGGGTCCCGCCACGCGAAGGTCACACACGCTTGCACCGAGCGGCCGCGGCCTGTGTGCGCTGGCGCATGAAAGGCAGCGGTGTTCGCAGTGTTCGCAACTTCGATTTGGATTTCTTCGCAGGTAAGTGGTGATTCTTTGTGTTCGGTGAGCTTTTTTGATGCGCTGACAATGTATTCCACTATTGGCGGTTCGACACCGAGTCGAGGATTTTGACAGGTGCTGCCTTCAATTCTTACTTCGACGATGACGGTCGTGGAACAGAACATGAAATGAGCTTCTAATGACAATATCGACTTCGGGGAGCTGCTTTCAACCCAGGACGCAAAGCGTTAAGATCCGCACCCGATTGTAGAATCAGCGAGCCAGGGTGGGTGCCACAGGCTATATGGAAACGCTTCAAAGCAAGGCGCAATTGCTTCCCGAGAGAAAAACGGCAGCTCAAGGTGACTAGTGTAGTAAAAAGTAAGTGTTGGTGTTGGTGTTTTTTTTTGTTTAGTTCCCACTTTTTCCTAGGATTCGCTGTGTTTTGCCTACTTCTAATATACAGCACGTTCATGTAACGTACAACTAAAATAAAAATATAAAAACAGATAAATTTGACATGTGAATCTGTTCAAAAGTATCGAACCGCAACACGCATAGGATAGAGCATGCCAGAATCACTGTTTGTATCGTAGATAACTGGGTAGGAGCTCGATACTGATGTAAGCTTATCGCCCGGCTGACTCGGTGCGCACGCTGCGCTGTGGGCTAAGTTATTTTTGAACAAAACTTTGTATTATCCCACATAATTCCAGTGAACCCTCCTCGCCCCCATTGGAGTCTTCCGTTTGGCATTGAAAGCGGGTAGCGGCCATGAAGATACGACTGTCGATGGTAATCCTTTTCAAATCCGGAATGCTCGAATCACGAATGATGCTCGGTGCCGCTGTTACCTGGTTTTTTATGACAAGTTTGCAAGAATGCAATCTTGTCCTGTGATTGAAACCCGCTAAAGAGAAAAGTTGCTTGAAGCTATGTTGAAAGCTAGGTTTTGGTCAAAGATGAACCTTCTGAGAATTAATAGAAAGCTATTAAGCGGTACAGTTAGGACAGAATAATGCATAAGATGCATTTCAACCTCGCTCACGTGGTTTAAATAGTGTGCCGGCTCACGATCTCAGTAGAAGGAATACCACAGATGCAAAATGACAAACTACTGCCCTGTTAAAGTGGCTAAAGTAAAATTGAAAACCGAGAATCCCATAAGAGTCCGCAAATGAATCGAGAATGTGATGCGGTCTGGCTAATTGGCCTTTTCAACACAGTGTCACCGTTTTTTATTCACTCGCTTGACTGGTACATTAAGTTTTAAATCACGGAGATTGTGACAGTACATCGAATTTTTTTCGAGATTATGATATTTCGAGAAAAAGGCCTATAAACGACAGCCAACCATAATGAGCAACGATGACGTGATGATACTAAATCAATGGAGGCCACTTTTCTTGGTTAGGGGGTTTAATTCGGCCTTCTTTAACAGAACCTTCTTGTATATCAGATTCGTTCATTTGTATGGGAAGGTAGAGAAAAGTTAAACTCAACGCCGCCTAAAGAAGTCGTTAAGGCTCCTATTAACAAGGCATACATTAGTGGTTAACCGAAATCCGAAACTTATCGGGTGAGAACAGAAGGGTACAGGACCAAGTATCAAATCAAGACCGCATTAAGATCTGAAACCGAAAAGGCAAGGAAGAGAAATCATTGAGGGGTAATGTGAGCATTAAACGAGGAAAATGTGGTGTTTAGCGGGCGTGGCCATGTTGCAGCAGTGCCCGTTGGATTTTCATGATGACTTTTCCAGGCAAGTTCCCAGCATTCGACCCAATTTCCATTCCGGGCTTGGCCATGGAAAACAAATCAAGTTGATTCCAATGCCTGAGAGCGGGTCCGGAAATAGGAAGCATGTCTGATTCTCACGCTATTCTTTGCGTATTGCTTATTTCGCTGCATTGTAGAACCTACTCGAGTTGCACAGGCTTCGGATTCTAGACGTTATCCAGAGAAGAATGACTAGGAGCTCTTGATTGAGCAGAGACCGACAAAAATTGCAGAAAAAAATTACCGCAAAAAATGAAAATGAAACGGGTAGTGAGGCTCATCGCCGATTGTTGGAGTTATAGAATTTTTTCTAGTTATAGAACCAGCAGCGAGAATTGTGAAAGGGCGAATCGAGAAAAAAAAACTTCAAAAAAAAATTTAGCCGCAGAGACTGCGGGTTTACACGACTGAAGAGTAATTGGCCTACGGCCAACTGCTCAAATAATAAAACTTGAATCTATTCTTCGCATTGAATTAGCAAACGAATTTCTTTTCATCTCTCTTGCCAGAAGACTGTTTAGAAGGAGCCTCAGCATGATGTAGTAGGCAGTAATTCAGTGCCGAATGTCACGAAAAGAACATTATTTTTATATGCTTGGGATGGGAACGTCTATGGATCCTGGCTTGGCAAATGATGCTGGAATTGGGATCCTGCTGTCAAGATGAGATGCAATAAGGGATTTATGACGTCTCACATATTTCAAATACACATACGCATATTGAATAAGACATCGATTTTCCCTCTTCCTTCTACTTCATGCACGTAAAAATTCGAAGAATAGGAACCGTCTGCATTATATGAAACTCAACAGCTCAGCACGGAACGATTAAAAGAACTATGACTAGTGGGCGGGCGAACGCTTGTTTCCAGTGGACATAAATAAGAACAATGTGCTGTACGGTACGCTTCCAAAGGTAAGAAGACCTACGAGTGCGGGAAATTTGTCTTTCTAGCTTCTGTAACTATAAAAGAAATTACTGGGTTCTTGGAAGGAACTCGGTTAAGGTTTTCGGATTTCTGCCGAGCTGTGGTAAAAGAACAATTTCATGAACGGAGTTGGTGATCATTTGATTCAATGCACATACTCGATTCCTTAGCTCTCTTGAGCACATTACGTCGACGGTCGTGCTCTGTACGAAGGTGTTTTCGTGGAAGATCCTTGGAGGAGGATGAGGAATCCAAGAGTATGAATTGCTTGTCATCCGTATGAGTAAGATATGCTGTGTTGGGTCAGTACGGTTCTGCTTCAGCACCCCTTGATTGCGAATAAGTTGGAGCCGGACACATGATACATCCTAACGACAAGGGTTTGGTGAGAGCTGTTAGCAGCTGGACTCCATAGAATGTCATGTGCGTGACACAAGTGTTAGCCGACCCGATGGTCAGAATTCTTCTCAGTCTTGAAGAACGACGTGATGCTCCTCGCATGCCTCTTTAGCGGACTGAATCCGGCAACTCTGGCACCCGAAAGCGACAAATGGCAGTATTGTTGTCGCCCACCTGATATAGAAGTTGGTAGAACACTACCATAAAGAGAGCATAGTGCTGCTTAGTGCACCATTAAATCACCAACATCATAAAGTATGCAAAAAAATTGCAGGATAATGAACAATGTCATCGCTGAAGTCTTAGAAAGATCTTCTGGTTACACCGTTCCTTTCAGAACGTCCTCGCCAACATAAGATTTCATCCATACTTCAGTTGAATATTGAGTCTCTTGTCCACAGAAATTTAGCTATTCATTGAATACGCACATAGGCGTGCACGAAAATATCAGAGACGAAATTAAACGGGAACATGAACAACAAAAGACACTCGACACTTAGTAAGTAGTAATATTCGGATGAGAGGTGTAGGGATCAGGTATATCCTATACAGTAATATGTAGTAAGTTGGGAAGCTCTAAAAATAAATGGGGGAGTCACGCCCTGACGAAAAGGACTAGCGTTCTCTATAGGATAAGCCAGGCAATTGCACGGGACATAATCTGCTAAAACAGGTCACGAGCCGTTGAAAGCATCCGCTCACATTAACCAGAAGAATGGCTTCATTTTTCTGGAGTCGTAGAAGCGACACCGACAGTTCGAAGGGCATACTGTTCAACTCCCGCAACCGGTGCGCTGAGCGGTAGCAAATACTAACCCTGGACCTGCGTAAGCAACAAGGACATTTACATGTTCAAGCAGTTAAAAAGGCGGTACCTGTTGAGCGAAGAGGATAGAGTCAGGCCTCCGGAAATGGAGCCCTTCAACCAGTGTTGAGCTCCCTCTTCACCAAATATAGAAAAAAACAAAACAAAATTCATATGATTTGGTGAAAATTTGGCCCAGCTCTCCGTTAAAGATTGCATCATCATAATGTATTGTATAGATCTATCACACGTAGAAGTTCAGTGTTTGCTCCTCCCTGAAAACTTCACCGGGATTGCGATGTTCCGCTAAGCGATGAAGTACGGAGTAAAAAACGAATACTATTATGCCTTTTGCCAAGTGCCTTTTTACTGTGCGAATACCGAATAATATGCCCACCGAAAAAGTGGAAGAAGCGCCATTTTTCGTGAGCAAAAAATGAGTGGGGGATAACTAAGGATAATTATGCACTATCCAAAAAACGCCCGATAGTTATGAGCAAACATGAAAAAGCTGGATAATTATACTCCAACTTAATATAATTTGCATAAGTGAGGAATTGCATTGGAATCTAGTCATTCCTTGAAAGAAGTGTGAGCAGAGAAAAAGTGCACACTGGCACGAGGTTGTACATTTCAGTAGGGGACGTCCATTATGATTAGCAAGTGAAACACAGCCCAGGTAAGGTAAGAGAGGTGGGAGAGTAGGTCTTGTGCAAAAAAAAATTCTCTCCTAATTATCTATAATTTAAACATTTCAGCTGATTTCAGGGTATTTACACTAAAACTCATGATTTCCAATATTTCTTTTTTGCATTCTACATATAAAGTCACGGTACTAGCAGAGCTTGCGCCTGCCAGAGCACCACTTTTTGCTTTTGTTGCGCCAGAATTGCATGCTCTGAGGAGAAAGAAATGAAAAGACGGTGCGCTGAAAAAACAATGAAACACGTGCAGACACCGGAAGAGAACATGGTATTTTTTATTGGAGCGCATTTTCCTCTCTTGTTCTTGACTTCGTGTCCTATTGTGTTAGGCATTTTTTGCTAGATTGTACATATTCAAGACAGCAGATCTCTTCTGCTGCTTGAACATGCCGACCTTTAACGAAGGGAAGAATAAGAAGAAGTCAGAGTACGCTGACACTACAGTAGGTAGGCATTTATGAGTAAAGGATGTGTCAATCAAAGGATGGGGAACAGTTATCAAAGCCAACTGGAAAGATTGCAACATTCCTCGCTTAAGTTAGTGTACAGCTCCGCAATGAAATGGGATGGTTAAGGAGCTTTGCGAGAAGTTTAACAAATTATTTTTTCGTTTATTAGATTGTTTATGTTGTTCTTTAAACGACATCGTTTTGTTTTATTTAAATTTTTCCTGAGTTTACAATAATAGGCTTGTTTATAAAATTTATAGGTTTATTAACTGAAATTACATTTTTATTTTACGTGTTTTTTCAGTAAATTCAAGAAATTTAGGTATAGTGATTATAGTTGGTGGTATAAAGTTTTATGGTAGTGATCAAATTTCAATAACTTGGTTTATTAATTTTTGAACTTTTCTAGGGCTATACGTGCTGCTAGCGCGCGACTGACGCACGCTTCTAGCATAAATTACCCTATGCCAAATGCTTCTTTCATCCACGAGCCAAACGTTCATTCATTCAAACACGAAGATGTTAGCCGGTTTCTCCAATGTAAATTATCCGGCATTGGCATTCCGTTTGATAAACATCCACATATTTTAGCACAACCTTAATTTTCGTTGTTGAGGTAAGAACAAGACCATTCCGAGACACATGTTCGGATTATATGGTGAGTATGAAGTTAAATTAAGACAAATTCAATTGAATGAAACAGAAGAGAACGCTGCCGCTGGTGGAAGATTCTAGCAAAAGACTGGTCCCGCCCGGGAACCAAAACCAACGATGACCGATAGGGCGGATGTGGTCAATTTCAAATCACTGCAGTCTATGACATATGTTGATGACACAAATCTTACCAAAGAAGAGGCAGATGCGATAGAATCTTGTTTACTCGGAAACATTAGTACTAAAATACAAAAGACGTAGTTTCGAAGGTAAACAAAGGAAAGGATGAAGACTGCAATAACATCGCGAAATTGTTTAGTCAAAAATACGGATAAAACAAGATGTTTTCTACAGGTGATTAAGGGATCTATGAGCTAACTTAAATAAACAAACAAGGGTGATTAACAGAGAACACAAGCGCCGTGGAAAGCTTACGTCACAAAGTCATCTTCCTGATGAGAAACATGTGACAAGGAGTGATTACTGGTAATTGATATGGCATTATAGCCACAATTATTGCGCTGCAAAGAAATCACAAATTTGGTGGAAAAGAAGCAGAAAAGGTGCGGATTAGTGGATAAAATCAAGCCAGAATCCTCATGAAGACTCCAGACTTTCCTTGAGAATACGGCTTTCTTAAATACCAATGATCCCCCGAATGCGGAAGTAGCACGCAGTGGTTCAATTCCCGTCATTAGTCTCTTCCTGCACTTCTTCTACACTGGATTGCCCATGACTAGCACAGTCCTTGAAGCCCATCAGGAAGTGGAATTCCGGTTGGAGTTCCAGTACATAGATATTTGAACATATATACAAGTTGTATGTTTCACAAATTGTATGTGTAGTTTATTAAATAATTAAATAATTCTTCAAAAAATATTTTGAAGTGTTAGGTTGCCCGTGACAAGTCTAGATCCAGAGGGCTCATATAAACTACCTTTTTCCGTAAATCGTAGCAGCAAAACAATCCCGAATAGTCCACTGTTTCCAAGAAAAAAATAAAATTTGAGAAGAATGACATAAGGAACTGAAGTTTGACTTCTTAGAGAGCCTGCTTCTGGACGAATCTAAAGATTTTCTTGCGTTTTCTTATCTTGTTCTGCTTTTCAAAGCAAAATATCAACCTATTGCTTTCCTTAAGGCGTTACTTCCGTACTGTCTCTAAAAAAATTATTTGCAAAACAACAACATTTCAAGCAGAATAAATCATACTACATGCGTAAGAACAGTTTTGTATTCAGAGCTACAAATTTGCTGTTACTACATTTTTTTTCTGGGTAGAATCGTGAAAAGATCGCTTTCGTAAATATATTATCATGACATTTTATTGCTCCGATATCAAAAAGTGCTTATGAAATTATTGTTTTGAACAAAAAACACACACAGCAAGTTTTTGAGATTACTCTACAATTACATCAAAGTATACTCAATGTATTTGTCACTGCTTCCGCATTAGTTCGTGTTGTTCCCATGTGGGAAATGATACATTTAAATGGACAGCGGGAGTGCCTATTTCACGCGTAGCTAACTACAGTTTCGAAAGACCACGTAGACAAACAGCGTTCTTTTGAAACATGCGATGCATAGTAAAAAAAAAGAAAGGATGAGAGCCGGGGTTGATGAGAGATGTGGGAAAATCCATTCTCTGCGGAGGTCGCCCTTTTAATTGTGCATAATTAAAGCGATATTTTCGAGGATCTTATATCTTTAACTACTATGAAACATATAAAAAACATGAAATTCAATTGTTATTGTTGCTGATTCTTCTCTTTCGAACTTTTTCGCGTTTTTTTTTCAAGTGAAAGATTTACCTTCGGTGCACAAAGACATGAAGAAAGACAATCCAATTATTATGCCATGCCAAAACATTGTCCCTTTTCCGTTTACTGTGATCGGAAGTTTTCTTTTGTTTTCTTTTCTTGAGCTGTTTCTCCAGATTTGAGTTCGGTTTTTGTTATTCTAACGGAACCCGTTTTCAGCAATTCGTTTGTTTTTTCTTTACAGCTTGTCATGGCACTGGGCCTGACTTATGTGTTTTCAAAGGTGCATCCTGAATGTAAGAAATGAATAAATATTAGGTTGTCGCGAAAGTTTCCCGCCATTTTCAGCAGTGTCTTTCGAATTCATTTTTCTTCTTCAATACAACTGGGAACTATTTTTTTATTTATTTACTGTACATTCGAAGGTGTGCGCATAAGTAACAGAAAACAGCAAAGTGAAAAACAGCAAGCCGAACAGTGTTAGAAATTTGCAACACGGGCAACATGTATTGTCTGACAGATAACATATGCGACGTTGAAACATCAGGTTTTGACTTTCCTGTAGTGTTTAGTAGGTACCCCGTTTGTGAAACAAAGTCAGCGAACCCGGTGCCAGAGGTTAGCTGACAACACCCCATTTGTAACAACCTGAGTCAAGCACGCCCGAGAAAAAAGTCAAAACTCAATTTGATGTAAGTGATGGCCAGAGATGGCTCTTCCAAGGAAATATCGTCAGACGAGCATGTTTTGATTGTGACAGTCATGATGGATAATGAAGGAAGAAAAATTTCTAGAGTGCATTAAGAAACGAAGGCTGAAAACGCTTCTAGTACAACTGACAACATTGTTTCACTAAGCGGTACATTAATGAGAATACAGCTAATCCTGAAAGCCGAGTAAGCCTTTAAGGTCGATTTTCCGTAACCCGCTACGAAATACCGTGCTAGTCCTCGCTCGTAGTAATTCATCTGGAAGCTTCTCCAGCCATCTGGCCGTCCTGACAAAGAACGAATTTGAAGTACAAGAATGAAATTTGCGGCTAACCCTCATATGCTGGAAAGGATAAATGCCTAGTCCACCGTTTGTAGGTCTGAAGGTCCAGTATTTGCTGGGTTTAGGATTTAGTTCTAGCCTCATTACGCGAAAAGCAAGGCTTAGGTCATTCATTATTCTTCTAGATCTCGAACTTCGTAATTTCAGAATTTTAAGCCGATCATTATACGATGGCATTGAATGAGGATGATCAGGGTTTGGGAAGGCTTTGTAGAAAAGTATGCGTGTAGATGTTTGCTGTATTTCCTCTAATTTTGCTATATGTTTTTTGAGTTAGGGGTTCCAAAGTTGAGAACAGTATTCTAGCTTCGGCAGTACATACGATTTGAAGAGTCGCACAAAAATTGACGGGTCTTTGGAATGAACATTTCGAAATATGAAGAATAATGTTTTGAAAGCTTTGTTCACGATGCTGTCAATGTGATCGGAAAATTTGAGCTCCTGGTCAATTAAGACTCCAAGATCTTTGACCACTTCTTTGCACGCTACCAACATGCCACTGACTGCGTACTCCTTCATAGGAATTTTTTCCATATGTAGAATCATACTTTTCTGGATGTTTAAAGGCAAATCATTATCGTTGGACCATCTGATCATGGCTTCTATGGATCTAGACAAGCAAGAGTGAACCTCGGCGGCATTATTCTCGTTGTAAGATGCATAGATCTTTATGTCGTCAGCGAACATTCTAACGGAAATCGAGCCAAAAGTTTTCAATGCAGGTGATAAATCGTGTGTGTAGACGAGGAAAAGCAGGGGCGATAGAACACCACCCTGCGGCACTTCGCTAGCACAGGGATAATGCTTCGAGAAGGCATTTCCCACTTTCACTGTTGAATACCTCTCAAGTAAGTAAGATTCAATCCATTTAAGCACGTTCCCAGTTAAGCCTACCCCCTTCAGCTTCATTAATAATTTTTGATGATTTACCTTATCAAAAGCCTTCGACAGGTCAAAATATATGAAGCAGACCCAAACATGGAAACAGTCAATTAGCAAGGTAGTTGTTGAAGCTCCAGATAAGAAGCCATGTTGCTCTTCCGGAATAACCCTACGCTATATATGTGCGACCGTTGTTGACAGGAACTCCTGCGGTAACAGGAGGGTTCCTGCGGTAACAGGAGGGTTTGTTGTCAGCAGCTTTCAATGAGTGGTTCTTCCGCAATTCTACCAAACATTGAACATCGCCTTCTGATGAGGTAGTTCCCGTTTTGGCGGTGGAATCCATGATCAACGGCGTACAAGCCACCCACATTTCCTCATGTTATCTACATAAGGAGCCCACTTATCGTCACTAGTAAGCAAGTTGGGAAAGCGAATGCAATTGACTGTCAAAAGCTAAAA
>KN731883.1:0-11646 GCA_000816745.1 Ancylostoma duodenale | reverse complement strand
AAAGGGCAACATATCCGGAGTGAAGGAAGTTGAGCGTGGCCGTGGTTTCCATTATTGTCTGTTTGTTGAAGAATATGGTCTTTTTTGTAGGCTGAACAACATTTTTGCTTAAAGCGGGTAAATCTTCATTTGTATCAAACTTGATATATACGTCCTCAAAGACATCAGCTAAGAGCTCAGCTTTTGCAAAACCAGAAACAGCGAAATTATCAGTTCCAGGAACGCGTAAAGCGGGAACTCGCTGCCTTTCCTTGATCATGGAATTGATGTAATTATACATCTTTGCTTTCTTTCCACTTTGAAGAATCTTTTTCTCAATGGAGCCATTGTATTTAGTTAGTTTAGGTAAAAGTTTGTTAGTTGGAGAATAATACACTTCAAAATTTTCATCAGTTGGGGAGGAAAGAGTCAATCGCCAGGCCTTTAATCTTGCTTTGTAAAGAGATGTAAGATTTGATGGGAGGTTCTGTTTAGTTATGGATCTTTTCGTTAATGGCACAAACATATGGAGACAATGTTGTAGAATCTCTATGAAAAGTTCATATGCATCATTCACATGATCCGAAAAGGCTAAGGTCCCTATCCAGTCTATCTGTCTTAGATAGTTGCGAGCACCCTCGAAATCCGCTGATTTGTAGTCTCTCACATAGACCACAGGATCATCATCTTTAGGGATGGAAAGTTTGAAAGTAATTGTACAATGATCAGTTGTTCCTATCGGAGGTTCTAGATAAACCCTATGAACAAGACTCTTGTCGTTGCACAATAAGTAATCAAGCATATGATTGGGATGAATACGTCGCAGCATAGCAGTTCATATGATTTAGGAACCGCTTCATTGAATACAACTTTATAATGAATCGTCTTTTTGATCAGAATTGCAGCGCCACCTCCTTTGATTTGTTTTCACATCTGTCACATCTAATAATATCGTACAAAGAACTGGCAGTTCCGAGAATATTGCTAGATTGGTTCACTGCTTCTAGTCAAGTTTCAGAGATTGCAACAATGTCATGATCAGAGTAGGTTATAGCATTCATTAGAGGTTGAGCATTTTTAATGAGTGATCGTAGATTAGTGCTTAGGCAGGAGATTTTATCAACTAGGTACCGCAGAGGCCTCAGTGGTTTTCCTGAGAAGGAACAAAACGGGAACTACGAGGAGTAATAAACAAGCTAGCATTTTCGGAACTTATCTGGATCTTTGTAGGCACATGACTTTCAGGAGAATCTCGAATAACATTGGGAGGTACACGGTTCAATAACATCTGAGTTCTTCGCCTGTCTCTTTCCGCTTTGGTAAGAGATGGACAAGTAAAAACTTTCTCTTTAGCTTGAAAGGAGCGTAAAATAGGAGCTCTAATCAACATCATATTTCTAAAGAACGTAGATGGAAGTATCACTTTTAGCAGACGTGAGCGTGAGGAGTTAGGAGACCCCATTCGATAATGAGCTACCGGGAAACATTCAATCGACAAAAAATCAAGCAAACATCGAATACAATCAAAGTCATACCAGACACGGGCAGTAGCATTAGGATCATTACTTTCTGGCACATTAGAAATAACTACCGATCTCAAGCGTTCTTTCTCATCATAATAACTGGCTGCGGATTCAAAGGAAACATGATCATTACCACTAATCTTATTCTGAGGACTGGTTGCTTTACTTAATGCCAACGCTTACTTCAAAGGCAGTGTCTCACATGAGGGACAAAGTTCGTCAGTCGAACATGTGCGAGCCGCTGAGCACAAAGATGTATTTTAAGATACACAAAAACCTCGAAAACCCCATAAGTTACGGGTTTCTTTGGCCGAGAATTTCGAAATTCTTGGCCAGTGGACGTGAGGATTCATTCCGTAACTGGAGTTTTCGGAAGGTGCGGCATGCTTTCAACACGGCAATGTTTGTTCATTTGATAGCAGCTACTGCTGAGAAGTTCATTTTAATGGGCAACCTCAACTTCCCAGCTTCGCTTTTGCTAGCTTCCTAGCAGGGAAACTCGTCCACTCCAATATGGAATCTGGCCTTCAAAATAGGGTTTTGACAGTTTTTTCGGGCTTCAAGGACATCTTTGTCATCATTCAGCGCGTCGAGTTGGACCAGATTCCGTTGATATCTCGTTGCCCTTCATGAGGTGAGACACTGCCTTTAAAGCATCAATCTCGGCACGTGAGGCTGCATTTTCCTCAGCCAACTCACGATGTCTCTGCAGCTGTTCTGCTTCTTTCTTCGCGTGGACTTCCCTTTCTTCAAGCAGTATCCCAAACAAAGTCTTCATATACGGTGGGATTGACTTATCCTCGCGGAGAAGAGTAACTGCCTCTTCAAAGTCAGAAGCAGGAAGGCGAGAGGAATCACATATCTTCTTCTGCCCCTTCGTTGCATTTTCCTGAATAGCAGAAACAGCGGGAACACCTTTTACCATCGCTGAGCTGAACGAAACAGCGGGAACACCTTTTACCATCGCTGAGCTGAACGAGGTTAGACGTTCACTCAAGCTTAACCCATTGACGACCGCGTGGCTCATCGGTGAGCCGCGCTTTTTTGGCCGCGTGGGACCGCGCGGCTCATCGGTGAGCCGCGCTCCTTTAATTAGCTACTGGACCTTATTTTCGAAAATTTTCGCCGTATTTCCATATGAAATGACTAAAACACATCCAAATAATGTCTCAAATCACTGTGGTTCAAGAAAAATTAATTTTTTATTCTAGTAAATGTCATGAAAGAGATGGGAATTTGAAATCGAAGAAGACTGAATTACATTTTTTGTGTGCTGGATGGGAATAATCTGTGCTAAAGCCATATTTTCTACACAGTAACACGTCCGCTACACCTTGCACTTCTCTATTGGTCAGACTAGGGCCATACAAACGCGTATACTCCCGAGACACCTCCTTATAGCTCTTGAAATACCTTTTACAAAGTTTTTTCGGCCCTAAACGAAGTGAGAAACATTCAGATTTTCCGATTTTCTGGTCATATGACACTAGTAACCTTCCTTAACAAGAATTCAAATCATTTCTGCAAAACTATTCAACTTACTCTAAATTCTTTCATCGTAACAGCGCGAAACTATGCGGAAGCCGCGCTCTGGAAAGGGGCGTTGGTCCCACGCGCCAGACACGCAAAAATGCGCGCGGTCGTCAATGGGTTAATTCACGGTATTAGTCCGAGAAATAGCGCTATCGTACTTTTTCTGGTGACTATACTCTGTTACTAGAAGAGTGCCCTGCCACTGGGGATGACGCAAAATAAGGCGAAGCTGTCACAGAGATACGTGAAAGACGTTGGTAGCTTCAGAATAGTCAGGTCGGCAGAAAGCAAATCAAGCCACCACGCACCGGGAGTGACCAGATGCGAATGAATCTTGCGAACGCTGATACCTACGACGGTACAACTTTCGTGAAAATGTTGCCACTACTGCTAAGTGTCCAAAAAGTCCTTGGACACGAAAATTCCCGGGTATGCTGTTTTTAAAGGCACTGCGTCACCTCATGATGGGTACCGGGATATCCAAGAATCTGGTAATAGTCGACGCGCTGATTCCAATGATGTGCTTAAAATCTGAAAACAGTCAAAAACCCTATTTTGAAGACAAATTTGATATAGGAGCGAAGGAAGTGTCTTGCTAGAAAAGTCGGAAAAGCGGAAGAAAAGTTGAGCTTGCACATTTAAATGAACTTCTCGGCAGTAGCTATTATCGACTGAACAGTGTCGTGGCAGACTAAGGTCCATGCCACGCAACACGTACTACAACAGCAATCCACTCTTTTGTACAATGCAGCTCTAAACACAGTCAGAGAAGAAGTAAGAGAAGGACTGACAGAGAAAGAACTGCAACCAGTAGCGTAGTTGAAAGGAGTGAGATATCAAGATTAAGAACCCTGTCCTCAAAATACCACCTGGGAACCTGGAAACTTCAGAGAATCTCACAATTTCTGATCAGTATTTGAATCTCTCGGGAAAATTATCTTCAAAACCAGGATGACTCACTTGTGATCCAACAAAAAATCTGTCGAATTTCCCACATAGTAAAGATTTATTGTTAGACCGGATAGCATCGCAAATACGCCTCGACCTTCTCTCAATCCTCTACTAAGTCTACTCAGGAAGTCCCCTTCCCCTATCTATGCAAAGTTTGCTTTTTTTCGCTAGCTTAAGGGAGATTTCGTTCAACCTATCATATTCTAACCTTCAACTGACCACCTTGCAATCTGCTTAACGGCCGCTTGTGTTAGGTGTCCCCAAAAGCTGGCAGTGTGGCAGTTACACATAATTTTTTAAACACCAAAATTCAGCTCAAAATCAACACTTTCACTCGAATCAGAGAGTACTGACACCAGTGTAAAGCTGGTGATACGGCATGGAAAGGATTTTTTTGGAAGCTCAAAATATAACACGTTTACACTCGAAATAGAGGCACACGTGATTTTTGGGCAGGGTCTGTTCAGTAAATATTCCACAGTGGATGCAACTTCTTGGATACTGGGATGACCAGGGACAGTTTCCACGTGTAAGGGTTCAAATGTCTTGAGAATGAGGGTAAGGAGAAACATCAGTGGTCCCGCAACTGCATACGGCGGCGGCCACATTTTTAGCACACCTACGATTTTGGACCACAGAATTATTTGCACATCTTAGATCAAGGATGAGCAATCAAAATCATATTCGAGCACGTGTTGGGGCTCTATGGGGGCTTCCTTCCTGTTGCTCACCACGGGCACAGAATGCGTTGGAACGCAATTGAAAATTAAGATTTCAAATTCGACGGTGTTTGTAATCCAGATATAAAAGTTTTGCATCTGTCTGTGGAGCAAAATGGAGTTGTGATTCAAACTAAGCACTTTTCCCCTCAACATTTTGCTATGAATGCTATTAGCACATTCTCCGTACCAGCCGGAGCTACGGAAAAAGGCAAACCGTCAAATTTGTCGGAAATTTCATTTCATTAAATCTCGGTAATAATGCAAGCGTCGTAATTTTCCAGCGAATGCTTGAATGCTTGTTAGTAGTACAAATCTGAGAAAAATCCGCAGCCGAAGTGCATGCCTTCTGCTTGTATTTTGTATTTTTTCAATTGTAATTTTTGCGCAATTTTTCAAGCATGTTGACGATCCTTGTTCTTCCTTGAGGTGGAGAACTGCTCATCAAAACTACCATAGCAACAGTCGCACTGATATCAAGAATAAAACCACATTTCTTCCCTGTTCGATGAAACGGGATAAGAGAGAAACGAAACTATTGGGTTGGTGAAAAAGTTGTGCAACACTCACAACGAATTCTACCAACAGCATAGAAAAACCTTTTTTTTAGGTGGTTCTGCTTTTGTCTGGTTTGGCGGTGATTCCGGACAAAGGAATGTCGTCGTCCGCCCGCGCGGGTCCCTTGTATACACGCGCCTGACGTTTGCGTGGCGGGACCAAAGGACGTCGAGAGGGGCGTAATGAAGCGCATAGGGGAGACCACACCGTTTCCGTGAATTCCTCGCACGTTTCACGCTATTTCATCATCAGATATCAATTTCAGGTCCCATAGAACCCCAGAAAATGACAAGATCTCCGAAACAAAGATTTCCGTGAGTGCTATAATCAAAGTGAGCGGAACGGATATCAGGGAAACCCAGGAAATCAGGCGCTAGCCGGACCACCATACTGGTACAACTTGCGCAGATCATGAATAAGTATTTGTGCTCAGCTACCAGTTTGCTTTTCTGCTAATTTTCTGAGTTTTCGGCGAGTTTGAAGTTTTTCTGAAACCCTCAAATGGCAGCCCCTCCAAATTTTCTAACGTCCTGTAGAGGTGCTCTGTCATTACTCAGACAAACCCTCGCTCGGCGCGCGCGACATTCTCGCTGGCCGCGCAGGCAAGGCCCCGGGACTAGCGAGATTGTGGTGCGCGGCCAACGAACTCGATGCGCGCGCCCAGCGGTGACGTCACAACCGGTCAATATTTACTTATTTATTTATTTATCGGACATGTACACGTACATGCAATAGCCAGTTACAAACAGTCAGACTACAAGAAATCAAATAAACTTGTTCAGTCTTTTCCTGAAAAGAGAGTATTTCCCAGGAAATACATTAGTGCGCAATAGTTTGTTGAGATCGGAACAAACACTATTCGTAGAAAATTTCGATCTGATCTGAGCTTTAGCCGTGGCGGTCGAAAGCCTGAGCGGAGTTCCTTGTCGATAATAGTGATAATCAATAATGGTGAAAAACTCATTGCGATCAAGCCTGACTAATCTTTCAGTAATTTGTATGAAAGTAGTAAGTCGTTCCGCTTTCTTCTCCATTCTAGTGATTTTAGACCAATACCGGATTATGGTCAAGTTCTGATCGTTGAGCAACAAGAGTTTACCACATAGATGTAGTGATGGCGCTACCTATCTTTACAAAAATGCCCGCTATGAACTTTCCTTCAATGGGACTAGCAGTTAAAAAAACTGGCTTCGCGTCCTCAAAAACTGAACCTGTTGGACGCCCTGACCGGCGTTGTCCTACTGTTGCTGCTTCGTATCACGTGCGCGTGAAGGTGTGCTGTCGCGCGCGCTTTCCCCCGCGCCGCCGAGTGAGCGTCTTTTGTTGTCTGCGTCCTTCGAAGACCATCCCTCGTCTGCTACGCGCCTAGCGAAATTCTTCTCCTGCAGAAGCGAGCGACTTTACCGACTTGTGTCTTCGGAACTGTACTATTTCCTTCTACTCCGCGCGATTTTTGGTGATTGGTTTGCATATGCGTTTTGGGCTGCTCAAAACCTATGTAAAAGTTCTACTGAAAGCTGTTGTGAAATCCCTTCCGAGGAAGTTCTCAAAGTTACCCTGTCAATTATGTGAGCGTTGTTAATTTGCACGACCACATGTAACAGAAAAAGACAGAAAAAGCTATCATTAGATAAATGATAAATTTGTGGTTTCGCAGTACCACATGAATATTATCCGCAGACTTCCATCTCCGCCTCCTTTTCCAATTCTTAATACGGTATTACTTTGAGGGTGTAAAATCACGAACATTACAAGTCGAAGAGAACAATGAAAAAATTCATGTACCCTATTTTAGCTTCCTTTTTAGAACTTTGAAATAAATAATCGAAGAATAAACAAGTTGATAAAACATACCATTTGTATTCGCCAATTGTCAGTTCGATAAAAGGGCGTAGCGGGCTCTTGTAGTACATTTCGGAGAAATCGAAACCAGTGCCTGCTTCCTTCGAATCATGTTTTGATAGAATTTCCGTAACGTTGCGCGCATGGAAGACGAAGATACTGTCATTCACACGATCGGCTCCTATTCGAACAACATTGCAGAAACTACAAATCCGTACTTATTACGGTTGAATTTGAATCCTGTAGACCAAGTCCAAAACTTATTGAATGCAGCAATAAAGATTTTTGTCATAGCAGTGGGTGTGTCAAAGAAGAAACCACGGAATGATTTGAAAATCAGCATAGTGTCCTTCCTATAAAATGACACTAATAGCGTGTGTAATGCCAAACTTGAATCCTCCTCCCTCATGGCGTTAGAACATGTGCGATCGGCTACTGCCTTGGCCTGAAAAAGTTATCGAATTTTCAGTCATGGGCCCGTATGCATGAACATCCCCGCTGGGGAGGTGAGGGGATCAGATACACTGTCAAGTATTCGAGCAGTTCCAAATGGTGCTCGAGTGATTGTCCATATATTGAATCCTTCATGGATCCCCTACATATGTGCAAAGTATTGGACCACCTGCGCTTCTCTTGTATCTTTACCAGATGATGAGGTCTTTTGAGGGGAGGGGATGAACATCCCTTATGCTGATTGTGAGTAGGGGATCATGAGGGATCAGATTTGCCATTCAATTATTCGTAAGTTTCACATTTTTCAAAAAATGTTGTAGCCTGAATACTCTAATGAAGATGTGTTGGCTCTGGATCCGCTATCCTCTGGGTGTTAATTCGGGAAGTAGCGCAATCCCTCGTGATCCCCTACTTCGTGTAGGGGATGTGCATCCCCTCCTTCCAAAATATTTCCTAGACTGGTAAACGCACAAGAGAAGCGCAGGTGGTCCAATACTTTGCACATATGTAGGAGATCCATAGAGGATTCAATACATGGACAATCGCTCGAGCACCACTTGAAACTGCTCGTATATTTGACAGCATACCTGATCCCCTCCCCTCCCCAGCGGGGATGTTCATGCATACGGGCCATGATTATGAGGTTTTTATGAGTTAGTCATGACCATGAGTGCTCAACACAGTTATACTAAAGGCTGTCCAGCTGATCTCTGAAGAGTTACCGATACAGCAGGATCAGTAGAACGAAGTCTGAAGGGTTATTCAGACTGCCTAAACCGAGAAAGACTATCTCAGACCTTCGAACCGTGCGTGCGCTCTGCATTTACCGTCCGAGTGCTCCTCGCCAGCGCGTATGGTACGGTCTCAGACATGGAACCGTGCGAGCACTCAGCAATGGCCGTCCTAGAGCTCTGCAATGAGCGTGCGAGCACTACTCGTCAGCGCTTGTGGTACGGTCATATAAGAACGCTCGCACGTCATTGCTGAGCGCTTGCAGAATTACGGAGGAGCGCTCGTACGGTTTGCCATGTTTCTCGAGTCACTGCTTCAGATCGGTCGTGTACAAAACGAGAACTATTTGCAAGACGATACACCTCACTTCCCTGCCAGCGGTGACCGTATGGCCCGTACTCGGCGTACGCTCGGTGCTACGGTCCGATAAGCTGAGAGGTATTTCAGTCTACCATCACTTCCGATAGTGTCCAGGGAGGGAAGCTTTACCTATGCCGATGAGGATAAGTCGGATCCGAGGCGCTCTTCAGCACTCAAAGATGGACAAACATGAAAAATGGGTTAATTTGAACAAAGCAGCTTTACACGAAGCGCGCGATTGCGGCTCAAATTGTTCACTGTGGGAAATTACTACGAGAATGGCCGGCTAATACCTTTAGAGGAATGTTCTCCTAAAATTGTTGGAAATTTGCCACAGAAAGCTTCATCTAGAAATATCGCTCTTAACTGACACAACAAAGCTTAACAAAAAAAAAAAACAGCGCTACAATCACACGGAGTTACACAAAGGAACTATAAATGGAAAACCCACCTTTGTCACTGCTGTCGTGGACCGGACTCAAAGCGGGCCCATCCGATAAGTCGCCGATCTCAGAGAGGTAAATCAAAGAAATAGTATGCTCCGCGTAGTCCCGTATCATTTCCAAGAATTTGGGTGCAGCGCTCACACGGTGAAAGGCTCCGCCCACAACTTTATGTGCAGGACTCGCACGGTGAGAAGCTCCACTCATAAATTTAGGTACAGCGCTCGCACGGTCGGCAGTGAATCCGGGGCGCTCGCACGATTCGAGTGTCTGAGATGATGGCGATCTGCACCATCAACGTACGCAAGCTTGCATCGAAGGCTTCCACCGAGGAGCTGATTACGCAGGTCAAGAAGATCAGGTATGACTTCACAAGACCGACGGAGACGGGAAGGCACCGTCCACTAAATGTTACCTTTGACACTATAAAAGAAATGTTTCTTGGAACATGCGACAGTAGAGGAGTTGGTGATTCGGTTTCCACATCAACACGCGCTTGGTCTTGAACATCGATTCTTTCAAACAGCTAACGATACGAATCGGGCTGAAGAGGCGTGGATCAAAGCTGGTGCGGCATATAATATTCTGCCCGAATGATGTTCTGCCTTACAGAATATTACACGTAGAAACTCTGGCTGGCATGTGAAACTCTCACGGACGAGACATCACCCTCCGAAAACTCTGACCACTGTCGCCTTCCTGTCAATATACTACATAACTATGTCGCACAACTCCAGAAAAGCGCAAGAATAATAAAAACAACTCCATACTTTCGAAAAATAGAGATGACATAGGAGACAGTACCCGATGTAGAAGTAAGTAGTTCAGAGGGGTAAACTAGAAATTCAACTTTCCATGGTAATACCCTAGAAGGCGGAGTCTCACCTCATCTCCGAATCTGAGATATGTATAGTTGCTGTTACAGGTAGCGCAGATATGGAAATCAGCACATCTGCATTGGAATCCACTTCTTTTCCTATCCAGTTACTTTTTTTACTTTCTAGAGCAGCTGGTACAAATCCGTTTGAGCGTAAAGATGGTCTAGTATTTCAGATGGCTAGAGCCACAAAATTGATATCGAAACTCCGGGGCACTCGTGAGTGTAGCAATGCTTCATTATTGAGGAAGAGATTTAACCCATTGTTGACCACGCGCATTTTCGCGTGTCTGGCGCGTGGGACCAACGCCTCCTCAGAGAGCGCCGCGCCCGCATGGTTCCACGATCTTATGATAAGAAAATTGGGACCACAATCGATAGTTTTGCAAAAATAAATCAAAGCATAGTTCAGGAAGACTACTAGAATCATCGCAGTAGAAAAGGGATAAGTTAAACGGTTCTTACTTCCTTTAAGGCCGAAAGAAGTTCGCAAAAGGTATTTTGAGGGTATAAGGAAGTGTCATGAGAGTGTGCACGTTCGCATGGCTCTAGCTTGACAACTAAGAAAGTAATAGATGTATCGAAAAAGATTCTGTGCACGGGATGTGGTTTTTGCACGGATTATCCCCATCCACAACACAAGAAATTTAAGGCAATGTTCCTCGATTTCAGAATCCTTTCCTTTTGATGCTATTTTCTACAATAAAACAGAACTCTTTCTTGAACCACAAATATATGAGACATTTTTCGGAAGTTTTGTGCGTGTTTCATATGGAAATACTGCGAAATGTTTCAGATATGAGCTCCAGCACTTAATAACAAGAGCGCGGCTCACCTGTGGGCCGCGCGGTCGTCAGTAGGTTAAGGGTGGTTCAAGATAAATGATATGTGCTATTAGATGTTTTTGCACATGAGTATTTCCTTGTCGATGAAAATTTCTCAAGACGAGGAAGATTCCGTAAGCGCAGCGTGCTGGCTATTAGAGTTCCGCACAGTGGGCAGAATATCACACGAGCAGAATATTATCCCTCTCAACTGTTGATTTCTACATCCGGTGCTGTCTCCTACGTTATCAGGGCACAGCACGATATGGTCACTAGAGGTTGGGGACTACTAAGTCCAGTCACACTCAGAAATGGGTTACTAAGTACCTATATATGTAAATGGGCTCTTTCAGGAAAAAAAAGAAGTGAACACGAGTAATACCAATAGCCTCTTCTAAAGTCCAATAATGAAATTTGAGCTAGTTCGTGAAGTTCGTGAACATTTTGGTGCAATTTATCTCATCCAAGCTGAGCTGAAACCTTCGAAAAACTAATCACTAAACTAAAGCCAGGAACTGTCGGAACACGTTAGAACTGGTTCGAACTTGTTGAAGCACCCGTCAGAACCAGAAGATTTTCACTGGAGCACGTTTTTACCCCAATCCCGAAAATTTTTCCAGGAAATTTTCTCCAGTTCAAAGGAGCGTGTTGATGCGCTGTCAACTCCAAAATGTGCGCCAGGAACGTGTCAATTTTCTTCCAAAGCGGCATTCTTCGTTTTTGAGAAGCCGTCTTCTTTTTTGGAAAGAACCGTCGAAAGTGGTCAAAAAATGGTCAAAAACCAATTTTTTTTCAAACTAGTGACCCCGTAAGTTAATTTAGTGTGTTAATTTTCAGACGCTATGACAGAAT
>KN731876.1:0-11655 GCA_000816745.1 Ancylostoma duodenale | reverse complement strand
CAGGATTGACGGTCAAAAAACATTTAATTTAATTTCTTCTCGCTACCCAAAATCAGAGACATGTTTTAGTGAATCAGAATTCCACCGCCTCTTTAACAATCTATGTATGTTTTCAGTTCGACAACCTCTACACAGTACAACTAGATGAAACCGACATCAACGGCTGCACCCTGTTCCGGGCAAATCTCTGGATAACGGGGATATTTTTCAAGGTGAGAGTCAATCCAGTTCGTTTGCAGAGAACTTTTTGAACTGCACATATATGAATATATGAATTGCAATCGCTGTTTTTCTCATTGCATTACTCTACATCGTCCCTGAGGATGTGATGCTTGTGTGGGAAAAAGGGGGCAAGTGCTGCTGTCGTGCAAATGGTACATCCAAACATTCCCTGCCGCCCCTAACTGTGGGCTCTTCTGGGGGCGTATGCATCGTTGAGATTATCCAGGGTAAACGTGTTAATACCACATAATATTACCCGTCGTTAGCACTGGCGTCAACGCGTTCACCCTGGGTAACGTCAATGATGCATCCAGGCCCAGCTGCTCGCGCTCAGATTAAAAGACATGTCGTGCAGTCGGGCGAAAAGATGGGGAAGGGGGGAGGGAGGATGGGAGTTGCCCTCTAAAAAGCCGGAAGAGATCTTTGAATAGCTCCATTATGTCTAACACTGTGTGGATATGCACTTTCTATGTGGTTATCGGACCAACGCTCGCAAAAGAAAGTTTCCTCGATGCAGCCCTTAAACTTCGTTAGCGTCTCAAATTCCTGGAAAGGAATAGTGAAACATTCCATAAAATCATGATGAAACATCCAGTTAGCAAGTACGGATCCATTCATGTGAATTCATATTCTTTGTGACCTCCTTAAGGCTAACCTTTAATCTTCAGGCTGTTCCCTGTGCTCTTTTACTATGGTTTACAATAGCTCTGATATGGAAACTATGCGAAATGAGCGAGAAACGCCGTCTACTCCGAGGGGATGGCAATAATAACAGGCAAGTCGAAACTATCCCACTGTGCAAATATTTTCTTAATGAAAGTCCATTTTCAGAAAAAATAACAAGTTAAGCATCGATAAGACAACGCTGATGCTCATTATTATGCTCGTCGTGTTCCTGTGCACGGAATTGCCGCAAGGTATGTATGCCCTTTAGATTCTGCAGTGCTTCAAGATAATAACTGCGCCATATGAAAAAGTTCGTGCCGAAAACTTGCACTTGTTCTGAACAAATACTAGGACATTATCTATAAAATGGGAGTACTTCCTGTCCTTCACAACAAAGCACATTGTTGGAAATTAATGTCAACGAAATTGAATAAAAAATGACGCTTCACTGGATTTCCTCGTGCTAGCTTGGACCAACCACGTAGCAATGAAAACCAGGGAAATTTCTCCGTAGCAAAGCTGAGTAAGCCACTATTCTCGAAAAGTGCACAAAAACCAGCTAGCCTCTGGATGACAAATGTACCGGCTCAGGTCTGCACCTGTGCCAGCTGCAGTTTCTGAACGGCATCTACGCTTTATTCCACCCATGTTACGGCATTGCGAGGACTGATGAGGGAGGAGAGTGGGGGAGTGGGTGGGGGGTAGGGGGAGGAATTTGTATACAAAAGGTGAGAATGGGTGTTATTCCGCAGGTTGAGAGGGGAATTACAGGGGACAACATTTTACCCTAATTACTCTTAATCCGATAGAGGGTTCTCCACCTCAATTCGCCGAAAAGAACTTGTGCCATCTCAGGATCTTAGATGTTGCTGCAAGCCATTCCCTAAAATGACAGCGCTAATAGTCCGATGTGTGTTTGACATACACGAGTATTTGTCGGTGCCATTCTAAGGGGAAGGTTGTGGGGGGAGGGGGCGAATGCACTGCTTGAGGTTAGAACTAATGTCTACGCTAGAGCGCATGCAAAGATGTTTCTGAGGTTCTGAGGGATTTTTGTGGCAACGGTGCCGCAATGTGCTGTACACTTTCACTGCTCGATCCCGACCTTACTGATATAGTCAGATTTGAATTTCGAGAATCACCCTGCCGAAAGATCTGTTCCCTACCTATCCAAGCCGCTGACAGGGCCAAGCGAGTGATTACAGGCTACCAAGGGTGGGGGTGGGGGTCGTACTGATGTAGGAAGGAAAGGGCGTAAAGAGTAGCAGGAATTTTTGGGCAGAAAGAGTATTACGATTTAGCTGGGGAAGAAGGTGGGCTCCTTGTCACCGTGCTCGATCCTGGCTGGTAGTGGCATTTTCAAGCCAGAATGGTTTCAGAGAGTCCAACTTGGCCATGCCAGACGTTCCGGAATTCACCTTACTGTTACCCATTTCTAAGGAAATCTTTCTATACAGACTACCTAATAATAGTTGTAATTCCAGGCATGCTGGCCATCCTATCCGCCATCTATCCCACACACGTACACTCGATGGTCTATCTGAATGTCGGCGAATTGCTCGACTTACTCTCATTGGTCAACTGTCTCACATCATTCGTACTCTACTGCTGTATGTCCAGTACGTATCGCTCCACCGTTAAAGCAATACTGATGCCAAATCGAAAATCCGTCCCTCAGAAGAACACCTTAGCCGCACAGTCTTTGAAGCTGTTGATGTCATAACAGCGACTGTAATAACGGCTCGCGGAACTGTTTTATGTTCACTTTGTTAGCTTGTATTAGTAGTTTTGTTAGTGTTTTTCTTCATTTCTGTCCATACACAGTGGTAAAAATTATCATGTGTTTGTGGCAAAGGAACTGCTTCTCTGCCTTCACGGACTATCTCCCGAAATCAAGCAACGACGCATTTAGAAACGTTGTGACTTGATTTCTGGGACAACTTTAATATTTGTGCCATAACTTCGGTTATGCCTCTACATTGGACGTGTATTCAAAGTCTTTTTTATGTGCAGTGAATTCCTCGCTCGTGTAATTCTTGCTTGTGATCTCGCTACTGTACAGCAGAAGTACCGCAGCACTAAGATCCATTGATCTCGTATATAGTGCCATCCTCAATTGTGCCATGTACGCGGGTTGTAATAAATCAATTTTAATTCATCGAAACGAAAAAAATGCATAAAAGGTAAATTATCTGGAAGAACTAAAAGGATACTAATAGGATTAATCATTCATGCGCTCTTAACAATAACACTAGTATGATATATGCTACTCTATGTATGTCTGTATGTATTATATAATACTAAAGAATGAAGCACAGACTGTGTAAATTTACGAAATCAGCTCATATTAGATATCTTTACATGTGGAAGTTGAGCTATACAGACTACAACTGTATGCATGGATCAGTCCAAACCTACTCATCCACTTATAGTGTGCGTTGATGGCGATGGTCTTTCCGCGGCCTCGAGAGGGACACTGCGCAACCGCGTTGCGCGCGCCGGAATCTT
Organism: Ancylostoma duodenale; assembly: GCA_000816745.1. Classification (NCBI taxonomy): domain Eukaryota; kingdom Metazoa; phylum Nematoda; class Chromadorea; order Rhabditida; family Ancylostomatidae; genus Ancylostoma; species Ancylostoma duodenale. Next base: position 8,259 of record KN731876.1, on the reverse strand, counting down.
AGGAGAGTTATCTGCTGCCGTTATGCTGTTTGTAGCCGCTTTTCTACCCGTTACAGGACATCGATTCGGGCGCACGTGGCGCGGTTGCGCGGCATCCTTTTCGAGGCCGCGAAAGGGCCACCGCCACCGACGTTCACTGTACTCCTACCACATTTTACAATAACAATGCAAGTACAGAATCGCTGACTACTCAGATGTGCGAAACAGAATCCACTACAGTAAAAACGCTTAATTCTGTTTTGGAGATACTTGTACATGTCAGAAGTAACAGGGAAAAGTAAACAGGCATGGCATACCATAGGGAACTCCAAACGTACGCGGACAGGGGCGGGGCAGCAGCGCGGCTCTTCTGGGCAGAGACACGAGCGCTCTGCATGTGGCTCTGATTTCTCTGCTTCTGCGGCACAGAGCAGAGAAACCAGAGCCACGTGCAGAGCGCTCGTGTCTTCGCCCAGAAAAGCCGCGGCGCGGTCCCGCCCCTGTCCGCGTACGTTTGGAGTTCCCTGTAAGTTCTCTTTGAAAAAAAAAAGAAAAGCTAAAAAATGGGAAGCCTAATTGAATAAAAACAACACGAAAACAGGTGATAATTTACAGATCTTTCCGGGAATTTTTCAGCACCGTGGCCATCATACAGATATACAGCCATCACTGCGACGGCAATAAAAAAACCTCAGTTTCGACGCGCACGTCTTCTTCTTCGCCTTCGCAAACCCTCCAACCAGCTCCTGTGTAAAATAATAAATCAGCTTCCGCTACTTCTTCGACGCCACCCACAGTTAGAAAAAAACTCCTTTTTTTCCTTCGAGTGGAGCTAGTTTAAATCATTCCAAGTGTTTTAACCAACATAAAGACCCGTTTTCCTGCCAATAATGATCATTCTTATCATAAGATACATATATCATTCAAATTAATCGTGCAGGAAACTGTTCTCATATCAATATTTAGGTAATAGTTATCCAGTAAACTTTTAAAAGAGTCGTGAATGTGTTGGCCTTCTCTACTAGTTACTAATGGGACATACCTGGAGAGCAGCTTACTCCATTAAAACAGTTGAATTTACGTCTGAGCTGTCGTGAAGAAGTACAATTCGTGTAAATACAGCAAATTCTATGAACCATTTACGACCAGATGGTTCATAGAATTGGAGTGCACGCCGCCCAATTGACGACGGAGAGCAAAATAAACAGAATTCGCAGCGAAATTCGCTTAGTTATCCCTCGGTAATCATGGGAAAAAATAAACAAAGACACACCAACTCACATCAAGCAGCACCACTGCTGACGCTTCCGCTCACGCTCACGAAACTTTTGCGTATACACCTCAGCAACCACATCACCTGGCATTTGCGAGAACTGCATTTGTGACAAATCTTCTTCCTAAAATGGTCAGATTTAGAAAAATCAGTTGATTTATTAATTTTCCATCATCAGAGACAAGATATGCTGGAAACCAGCCAAAGTTTAGACGAGAAGTTACCTTGATTGAAGCCAACTTGTCAACAAGAACACTCATCGTGGAACTGTTGGGATCACAATGAGAGACTGCGCATGTTACCTTTAAAAAAATGCTGAAAATTATAAAATTGGGCTAATAATTCAACTTCAACTCCACTCTGACGCTGTCTACATTTGTGGATTAAATTCGTCAATTTTTCATAACACTAAGAATGCAAATTTGATAGAATTCAATTTTCGGGAAGCACTAACTAATTTAATTTTTATGTGTCAACCAGATTTCACCAATACACGGAGCAACAAGGGTAGCCGCAGCCGCTCAAGACACCGTCAGAGTCATCAGCGGTGTAGCGAACAAAGCGACAAGGCGAAAATATTCATTTCATGGTTTCGAATCCGAAAGAAGGCGCCGACACGTGCCGGATTCAGGAAGTACGACTGATGTTCGTAAATTTGAGCAAAATTCCGTTTTTACGGTTTCTTTGCCTACGATAGACATGCTTTATCACTCTAGCAGGAAGGAACATTCGAATGAAAAAGTGCTACCCAACTCCTAAACAACTAAATTTCTATGCACAACAATGCCAACAACAGAAGGAATTCTATCCGATGGTGGAAATCCCACCTGGAAAAGGCGTTCACGATCCAGCGTGTTAGCCGTACGAGCCACAAACTGCTCACATCTAGCGACAACCGGCTTCATCTCAAAACGAGAGGCCACACGAAGAACCAGCGAGATGTTACCCACTGTAAAAAAGGTTTAAAAACATATAAAAACACGCTATCCTTGCAAGAAGACTAGTTACTACGGCAAACTTACCAGAGAGTGGTTTGCGCATTGGGCAGAAGAATATGCAGCGGAAAAACTCTAGCATATCGCTTGGTTTGATGTCATCTATAATTAAGGATCGATGGGCATCTTCACCGAAGCAATACTCGGCAAAAAACGGCGACAGCTCTGCCAGCCAGCCGGCGTTCACGAAGCTGAAGACAAGAATTTCGGATGAAAAACTGAACGTTTTTTATGAAAAAAATTAGTTTACGAAGAGAGTACTTGTATAGGCAGGAATAAAGCCATATTAGTCAAATAAACGTACAACGAACGCTCCTCGACAATTATTTCGAAACTTCTCCACGGTGTAGGAGAGGAAAAGTCATCGTAGCATGACTTGGACACAACAATCTCCTCACTCATCCCTCCAAATACAGTGAAAGGCTCAGTCTGTTCCTGAAAACGAAGTTTGCATCGAATGGATTGAATGAACGGTTAGAAAAAAAAAACAAGTGGTTCACTCTGACTCTACCTAAAGCCTACATAATGTATGTAGGCACAAAACGCGCACATTAAAAATCCGGAACCGTAACCCATTTTACATAGCCAAAGATGGTTTACCAAACAGCAATGAATCAGAACGGTTTGCTGCCATTTGTCTTCTCATCACTATGGATTCATCCACTCGGCGAATCTTCTCAGGACCCAGCAGCAAAAATACTGACGCAGTTTAAAAGCAGTGCTCGCCGGAACACCGAGTTGAAGGCAGCACCCGCGCAAATCTCCACGTTTGAGATGTTTGCTGGATTATGGGGTTTTGAGGGGTCTAAAACTCGTACTCAACAGTGGAATAGCGCGGAACATACGAGAAATTCGCAGAATTGGGGTGCTCTTTCCCGCGAGACCAAGCGCGCTTCGTTTTTCACTCGTGGGTCCTGTCACGCGGAAATCACACGGGGCTTGTATGAATGATCGTGGTCTGCGTGCGTTCCCTACCGCATGCAAAGCGGCTGTATATAAGGCAAGTGTGTTCGTGGCTTAAATTTGGATTTCTTCGCAGGTATGGTTTGTTCACTCGGACGTTGCACCTCAAGCTGAGTTGGTTCAACTCGTCCATCACTCTGATGTTTGAGAGTATCCACAGACTTCGCCTGTTCAAAATGAATAAAAATGAACCGGCGATATAAGAGATAAGGATCGTGGAAATGACGCGTATCGATTGCCACTTTATGTCGCCATGGGTCGCTGCCAAACCGAGCTCATCGCCCGTGCTCTCGAAGATGTGCCCAAAATGAACGGGCGATGTGAGTGATAGCGATAGTAGAAACGATGCCTATCGATCGCCACGCCACATCAGTTATCATCTCTCTCACGTCTGAAGTCTCCTCATTCACTTTATCCATGTGGCGATCGCGACGACAGCCAGCTGTAAGGGCAAACGTCACGACCGCTGGCGAAGTCTGGGGATACTCTGAGATCGATAGAACAGTAAGATCGATACAAAGATCCACTAAAACGCACAAAAAAAAAACATTGTGTAATTACAAGTCCGTAATGCCATGAAGCAAACCGTACCACATGCCATCCAATCTGTCGCCGAAGGAACGACTTTTACGAAAATAACAAGACAATAACAAGACCTACAGCTCCCATCAACTTTATTAGCGCAGGAGACGCGCTGCGACGCGGTTGCGCGTGATCAATACGACCAGCTCTGCTAGGCTTCCACCAATTCTCCTGCATGCGCCTAGTCTTTTGCACTGCACACAAGCAACCGCATGCATTGTCAGCGAGCTTGACAGGGACTATAGACAGCTGGTAAACACTTTACTGACTTATTTACGAGACAAGATAGTTCTGCGTCGAAATCATACTTCGGGAATGCTCAACAGCAATTCGCTGACTGAATCTGAATTTGCTACCCGTAACAGTTCGTACACATGCGGTAAGCCATCAAATTTGCTTAGCTGACATGTCTTCTCATCGAAACAGCAAATTTCCCCAATTTGTTGTTCCGATGAGAAGACATTTCAGCTCCCTGACCATCGAACAATAAGCCTGGGCAAAATCAGAGTGAAAGAAATTGTATTGCCAATTCTGGAGCAGATTAACCGGAATAAAGAATAGCATGCCAGCTGCAGTCAAATGATTTGATATTTCACTCAACGTTCAGTCGTCAGTGCAAGCAAATGGCATTAATGACGCAAGAGAATTCACCCCCATCAGGATTGTAGAGACACGTACAAAAATCGCGAAAGAATCCTGACCATGTCAGAGCTCCCCTACTTTGAGGGCTTTCAAAAATCACATTGCACTCGAAAAAGAGAGAGCTTCTTTTTCTAGACTTTAACACTGAGGAAACAGCAGTTTTTTTTTTCTGTCATCTGAGCAAAATACATTGCAACAAGACATGGTAGAAGTGAGAAAACCTTGAATTGTGAAAAAAGGCAACAAACCTGCGTCATCTGTAAGTCACAGTGCGATAGAAAATGAGATTCACCGGAAGTTATCGATTGACTGCATGGATTGATCCAAACTTGTTTTGACCTACGTGAACATGTCTACTCACGTCAACGACCAGTTAGAACCAGTTCTTTGTTGAATTTTGCGCATTTTTGGAAACTCTATCAGACTAATTTTAACTAGTTGTAACTACAGTAGGGTTAACATATTCCAGAGGTCCCACCATCAATCGCAGACGAAAAAATGAGAAAATCCTCGTGATTCCCGAAATAGGCACTATTCAACTTTACTGGCCCCAAAATCTTCGAAGAAATTTTTTGGCTGAAACTTCGCATAGGGAGGTTATTTGAGGTGTTGAACACGAATATCGTATCCATTTTGTACGGTTACCCCATTTCTGTAGGGTTACGGTGGGTGTACGGTAGGAAATTGATAGAAAATGCCGATTTCGACTGGAAAACGGAGGTGGCATGCAAAATTATGTTGATAATCGTAATCAGCCTGAATCCGTAATCTGAAACAACCCCTCTACACAAAATTTGAGAGGATTCAGTGAGGTGCCGTCTTTACAGCATACTTACCGCAACCCTACAAAAATGAGGTTACGGTACAAAATGGATACGATATTCGTGTTCAGCACCTCAAATAATCCCCTATGTGAAATTTCAGCCAAAAAATTTTTTCGAAGATTTTGGGGCCAGTAATGTTGAATAGTGCCCCGAAATTTCGAGAAAAACAAACTACTTTCAGGGTTTTTCATGAATGAAATTTACAGTTTCAAATCGACGACAAATCAGAGATGTCCAGAATCAAATCGTTTCCGTTCGAGAGATGAAATTCACCAACCAGGTGTAGACGACTTCACTCGTTTGCATTATCGTACTACTGTATCAGCAGAAAAACGCATTTGCACACAAAGCATGTTATTTGACGCACAGCCACGTTGCACAGCGGTCACCGCAATTTGATAGCATTTCTCCTTTGTTTTTGCAAGCGGTTTTTATTAATTTTCGTTGGATTTCCTCCTAATTTACACACACTTCAATTTCATTTGCGTTTTAGATGCAAGAGATTCCTATTTTCCCAGAAATTAAAGGAAATTATTCACTAGTTGCGTAAAATTGCTTTCTCTCAGGAAATTCTGGTCTTGCTGATTTATTTCCGCTGTCGTTACAGTTTTTTTATAGAAACACTTGTTTTCAGCGTGAAGATGTCATTTTACGAGCAAGAGGGCTCAAGTGCTGCTAGTATAGATCATCGTCGAAAATGGGATCCGGTTTGTTTTTACGGCTAGTGTCACCATTTTACATTTTGAACGGTATCTATTTAATTTACTCGTCAGAGCTCTCAAACTTTTCCTTATTGTAGGAAGAGTATCAAAGGAGAGCTCATGAACGGATGAAGACAGAAAAATTAGAGGAAGCTGTCAGGAATGGTCAAAAGCCGAAGGATGAACCGAAAGTGAAAAGGGAGATGCTGAAAGCAAGAGACTATAAGGTAAATTACTTTGACTAGTGGTTATTACTAGTTTTCACTGCAAGTTTGCTTCACAAAGTAATGGCACTCATCCACGGTAAAAATTGGTGGCAGAAGACAGCCGAGGCCCTTGCTTAAAATTAGGATTTCTCCCCGTTTATTTGAAATTATTTGAAATATTTCTGATGTTAATGAATGAATTATCAATTTCAGCTTTTAATCAGGTCCATCACTTTGTTTTATTTTACCAGAAAAAAAAGTAGTGGATTCTTGGATTCTTTCTGTTTTATTTTACCAGAAAAAAACAATGAATTCTTTCCTTTTATTTAAGCCTCATTTCAGGTCGATCTCGAGTCAAAATTGGGTCGATCAGTGGTCATTAACAAGACAACCCCGGCGGCTGAAACAGGAGGGTACTATTGTGACGTCTGCGATTGCGTCGTCAAGGATTCGATCAATTTCTTGGACCATATCAACGGCAAAAACCATCAAAGGTTTTCGTTACTAGTGCTTAGGTGCACAGCGTTACAAAAACGTGTTCAAACAGCACAAATATTGCAGGAATATGGGCATGTCTATGAAAGTAAGAAGAAGCACGTTAGAAGATGTGAAGGAACGCTTCAAGTTGAAAATGGCGGAAAGTATGTATTGCTCCTTGCTTTATTTTTGCCCCTTTGCTTTAACTTTTCTTTACATGTCCATGCAGACATCTTTGAAGATTTCGGGATCAGTAGCTCATCAGGAATTTGTCATTCATTCATTATTCTACGTGAAGTCAGTGTTTCAGAGGAGTTGGAAAAGAAACAGAAGAACATGGAGGAAATTCTTGGAGATGTTCAGGAAGAGGAAATGAGAATGAACGATTATAAGAAGGTACAACTTGGATTTCTATTTATTTTGTTCATTCATGAAGTTTTCTCACTGAGTTTTTGCTGGAAGGTTTTTAACGACTTCCTAACTCTATTTTCTGTGCTGAACGAATCTTTCTGGACAAAATGTGTTAGAACCACGTAGGTTGGAGGTAGAAGTGACGCAATTCCTGATATCATTTTTTTTAACTGTGAGGGCTGGGAGAGCGATTTCCTCTTCCTAACAATGCAAGGACTTATTCCTCAATAGGCGTAATATTGCTTTCAGGAGAAGAAAGCCGAGCAACGAAAGCGAAAACTCATCGAAGCTGCTCCAGAAGAAGATGACTTGGATCCCGAACTCAAGGCTATGATGGGTTTCGGAGGATTCGGGTCCTCCAAGAAGAAATAATATTACTCAGCTTTTGAATGACTCGGATAACCTACCTTTTAGTTGCGTTTCACTGTACATAACACGATCTCTTAAGACGTTATTCCTTGAAATACACACTTTTGCAACAATTTCCTCACCTGTTTGTTTGTTTTCGGTGGTATATTACCACAATCGTATTTGTTTTTGTTTTATTTGTTTATATTTCCAATGTCTTTTTGCATTTAACCATCACTTTACGAAGAAAACGCGAGTTGGCACAGGTTCCACCATGATTACGAACCGACTGGGCACTGCCGCCCTTTTCCTAGCAGTTCTGGCGATTGCCTACGCAGCTCAGCCGACTTCGTTGGATGAGAAGGTAATGATTTCGTGTGTCTAAGCTTAGTTCTGTAAAATTGACCTATCACTATCGTAGAACCGTAGGTAATTTGTTTTTGTTCAGGTAAAAGCGTTACAAGACCTGCTGTATCGTCAGCCAGCAGTTCGGATGAACATGGATCGGTGGAAGACCTTCGTAAGACAGCAGCCACGCAACTACAGCATGATCATCATGTTCACAGCGTTGTCGCCTGGTGTAAACTGCCCAATTTGCAAGTGAGTGATGACCTGCCTGGGCAGAACCTTTCTTGGAACCAACAAATTAACACGTTCGCGACACACGCACTTTTACGTACGTGGGACCCGTGCTCGACCGGTCGAGCACGTGGTCCCACGCGGTAGCAATTTTTCCCTTCCATATAAAAACAACGATTTTTTCATTAGAGTTATCGTTTCTTTCGTAGTTTTCGAAGGTTTCTTCCATTTCTGTTGTTTACTGTTTTTTCGTTGTTAGAATTTTTTTGAAAATTATTG
>KN731875.1:0-11656 GCA_000816745.1 Ancylostoma duodenale | reverse complement strand
CAATTTGAGTGTTCTTAACATACAGCATAGAACAGAATCGTAAACAAATGTATATGTATGTGTACATGCAATACGGAGACGTAAAACATCCTGGAGAAGAGAATGTTCCACTGAGTGCAGGTTTTTTTAGGCCACCTATTAAGAGCACAGAAGAACTAGTCAAATATGGTTGTTCACAAAACTTGTTCCCACAGCGCAGGAATACTGGCCAGGTAAATTTGATCATGCCAGGCAATACATAGCTGAACAGAATTTCAAATAATGTGATACAATTCTCCATAAAACCAAATAGGCCATTTTCAGATATTCGTGCTAGATAACAGACCGTCACCGTTTCCGTGAGAGTTCTATTCTTTCCTCTCTCATTGAATAAATTATCTTTCCTAAAGGAATTTTATATACCTTACTATATTTTTATCAATATTTATTATCTCAGACTAATTCGAGTCGCTTGGAAAAAAACATGTTCATTTGCACCAAGGAACTCGCCCACTTTAGGAGAACGGCTAGGTCTTCATTTTCCTGAGAACCTTTACTAATCCTGGCACAGGGATGTAATATTTTTTGGAATCGCATGTCGCTTTCGCATCCGTGCATCAATTCATAAACGGGCGCACTGCCGATATCTCGGTTCTTTCCCTGGTCTTATTCACCGAATAAAACGTTTTTCATTACGTATGCGGCAGTGACAGCAACCAAGGATGAGTAATGGAAGACCAGCAAATTTGGAGCTGACAAGAAAAGTTGGGAATTGCGAATGAGGGAACAGAATGCAGACATGAAACATAATGAAATGGGATTAAATTGGAATGCGGAGAGGCAAAATAGCAAGAACTATCGAATGACATTCAAGCATATACATATACGTGCTTTACAATTCGAGAAGAATGTATAGAAGCATGGGTCCTTATGAAGTAGGGCAGACACTCCATCGAAAATAGAAACCGAAAACTTTCACATAAAATATAGTTTAATGTAATAGAAAAAATAGGAGTTATGTATAGCACATACAACAACAAAATGAGCTCACTAATTCCAAAAAAAGGAAAGGGAATCGCTCCATGCTTCGAACCCATTTGTTTCACTGCTTTAAACAAAGCCAAAAAACCAATAAATAACTTTGCGATCGTGTTGTGCCACAACTGCTTTACATGCCAAGACACTAGTGTACAGCTCAAGGTCAAAAATGATGTTCACCGCACGTTATAGACACAGGGTGAACAAGAAATTGAAGGATAACACTTCTGGCTTTCGACTACTGCTAAAATTCTCATGTCTTTTCTCTGCTTCAAATTCATTCATTTATTCGATGTGTACAGACAAAATGCGACCTCTCGAAGGGGAGCAACTAGGCCAACTCAAACGTTTTTCACCTAGTTGCAACTTTTGCTTCAAAATTCAATAACTGCAATAATACAATGTAAATCAGTGATATATTCGTCTTTTATGTAAATTATCCTGCGCTGTCGGCCAGACAGCTTATCGATCTCGTCGCTTCAGAAAAAGTCCCACTTTGACTGGAAGTATGTATGTGGTGTGACATCATTTTAGTTATTTATAAGTCAAATGCAGTGCAATAACGAGAAATTACGGTAAGTGAAGTAAAGGCTATTGACAAGGTGATTTCCATTGGAATAATTTCGACAGTACTGCGTTCAGTGAAGTTCAATGGAAATTACTTCTAATGAATTTTTTCTTTCTGGTGACCCAACGAGATATTCGGGGTGAACTTATGGGATAAGGTGGATGGAACAATGAAAAAAACCTGCTTCTATGTACAATGGATAGTCGCGCTCAGCTACAATGTATGTAATGTGATTATTTCACAAATTTCTCTAGTACTGTTTCACCAAAAAAAGCGGTACTTGTACACCATTGAACACTACCATCGTATTTCACATGCATGCTTTAGGCCTTCTATCTTTCTTCGCAGTATTTGTCTAGAATCATGAGCTTCTTTATTTGAGCAAGCGAATTACGCTAGTGCAGGAATGCTGTGCTCTATCCACTCAAATGTAATCGCCTTTTTACACGAAAAGTCATTCACCAAACAAATTACGTTAAGTACATTGTAGAAGTAAATTTTCATACAAGAATAAAAATAGGAAAAGAGAACGGCATTTCAAATAACCAATTCTCTCATTCTCAACTTATTACAAACCAAAACTAATAATGGTAACGAAATTACACAGGAAATAGAGGCGCTGCATGAACGCAGGAAAAGAAAAACGGAAAATTCCAAGTGCGGGCAGTTAAATTCCCTTGCTAGATAAATAATAAAGCACTCGGAGGTCCAAAGAGAGAAAGCAATTACACAAATGGAAGCGCCCTATCAATTCGGCACATGTAGGCTTCAAAAATTCTACACCTTTCAATACATAGCGTTCAAATGTCCACCGATGAAACGGCGGAGGGAGGAAAAACCCCATCAGCCTATAACAGCATCATTTCGTCCATAATAAAATCATCCAGAAAACAGCTCACACAGATGCATGACTGCAGAAAATTCATTTAAGAAACTATGACGTTTGGTGGCCAAAGAAACACAACGCAATAACTGGCACATGCGCGTTACTGCGTTATGGGCGGCACTCGAATCAATCAGTCGCGAATAGTCGGGGTGACAACAGAAACCAAAGAACAAAACAAGGAAGTGAGCAAAGCGGCGGAAGGCGACGAAAAGACATTGTTACAAAACAAAAAAAAACTTGTCAGTGTGTTTTCTTCAGAAAATATTTGTGATGAAGACATAAAAACCCACAGCAGGTGAAATTTCTAAGAATCAACTTGGACAATCGTGTGCCACAGACTAACTGTGACACATTTACTTGAGAAATGACGCGTCGCGTGAAAAAATGACGTGCCACTAGTGACGTGTCAGATCTATTCGGATAAAGAGAGAGGTAGAGAAAAATTGAGGCAGTGTCCACGGAAGATCTTCACCACTACTGCCCAAAGTTGTTCTAGTGCTCAGCCTGCTTCTTCAAGGTTTCAAGATTCTTTGGGTTTTCAATTCGATGTTTGTAATACATATAATACTACGAAAATAAAACTATACGCAGACATCCATGCGAATTTGAGAAAACATAGCATCGTATCGTAAAGTTCTTCACTCGTGTACAGCAATCTCACATGCAACTCCTGATGTTCAGAGGTAATAAGAATCTTCCGATTTTCATAGCAAAACATCTGGCGCAAGACTGTGGTTGCCTATCCATTATTCGGGAAAAGATTTTGCTTGGGCGATATGAATTCCTCGTGGGAATCACTGATGAACCTGTCCGAATATACAAAAGGGGGAAGAATGAAGTTTCCGCTGTGTGGCAATGCAGAATGCGTGGTGTTTTTTCCTGCATTTAGAACAGGCGGAATAGAATGTTCATTTCATTCTTACTTGGAGGTTCGACCATCAACGGTATCGTCACGGATGGCGCAGTTTTTGAGGCAGTGGACTCCGAGGATTAGTATCATGGCAAAATTCCCGGTGATATCGAAATTTTTGCACTTTTGATAGCCCTTTTGGTTGACAACACATTCGGCGAGAATTTACGAATGATGGAAATTGCACAACTTCGTTTGCTTAGTTAGATTGCAAACTCGTTAGCTGAACAGGAAACGAAACTCGCAAAATGTATCGCCCCTGAACATCACAGTGGACACAAAATACATAAGATAAGAACACGTGCGTTCGCGGATTAGTATCAAATGACGTGTTCAAGGAGTGACATATCGTCTGATTCTAAACATTTTCAGTTTTTCAACAGTCATACTACTTTTACTTTAGGCCCTACACAAATGTTGGTTAAACGATTTGCAATTCAACGTGTGAGAACACCGAGCTATACCAAGACGACGTGACTACTCGAGCTTTGCACACTATTCAGGAGCTTCAAAGGAAGATCACACAAATTTTCACCCTATCGACAGTGCCTTTGCTTTCAATTTGTCAAACTAATGTTGAAACTAGTGATGAGCACAACAATTAGAGGCGAAAGTTTCAACATTATGCACTTGATCACAGATCCTTGAAATGCCCAGTGAAGTAAGTAGAAAGTACCCCAACAATAGCATATTTCAGCTTCAATAGAGAATACGACCTCAAACACATAAAAGGCAGAGCCAGAGATCCCAAAAAGAAAAATGGGAGAAGGTACTTCACAGGAAAACGGGGCAGAGAGTGAACAACAATCGAATTGACACAAACATCAAACTCGTTTAGCTAACCTATCAATGAACAATGTTTGACAAGTTCTCCCCATTGCAAGAAAAAAGGCGCTTTCCCCGCTAATGTAAAACAGAATTTTCAAGGCGAAAACTAAGAAAAAGACTTGAACTAAGAAGTACTCGACCGAAAAGAGCAACATAAGCAATATACATTTCCTTCATATTAGGCTGTCCATAAAGGCCATGGATGTCATCGAGCACCACATCTCAAAAAAAAAAAACAGAAAGAAAACAGGACTAGTTACACTTTTTTCGATAGTTATCCAAGCAATGGCAATCAAGACATTTTCCGCTAATTCACTTGTAGGAAAAGGTGAGACCATGAAATCACTTCAGCATCCCTCATTCACTAACAAAGGCAAATTAAGAAGTTGCGGAAGTTTCTCTTATCACTAAGGTTTGTTTTCATTCTTCTCTCAATGATAACGTTTACAAAAACCTTGTCGAAGTGTTCATAATTCATGCAGAGCCAGTTTTTCGTTCTAACACTCTGGAGAGCGGAAGTAGCAATTAGTCAGAGATGCGCCGGGTGGACCTACGAGACAGCTCAGCTACTTAGGAAACAGCATGCCGTTGCCTGGATGCACAAGAGTCCTGGAAAAAGATGCCAGTCACTATAGTCACAACACACCGAACAGCTGATAGAAAAACATTACGCTGGCTTGTGATCAAGCAAGGTTGAGGCTTGAGGCACTACTACTGAGTCAGGAAGTTTTCCGGGCATTATCAAGATGGATAGCACGCCTCGGCGGAGTTCGCATTTCATGCACAGCTGGTCGGTAAAGCAAAAAAAGCAATGAGGATGAATGAAGTGCCGCTGTAGCAGCTTTGCAGCTAAACAGTGTAAGAATCCCAAAAAAAAAGCTCCAAAGGCAATTCACAGTGCCTCATTTCAACGAAAAGAAAGCAATTTCTGTTCGTTATGGATCCGCGGGGCCTCGATGACGGATACTAGCCGAGTCGAGGCCCAGCGGCGGTGGCCCAACGACGAAAACAACGCAGAGATGATTAAAAATTGAACGGGTAACAAAAGATACAATTTCGCTTGCGCTCAGTTCTCGTACGTTTATGCATGAACCGTGAGATTCCTAACTGAAAACCAAGACCAAGAAATATAAATAGACGACGGAAAATAGGAGATAGGAAGCTTTGAATATTGAAAAATAGGGAAGAATCGGATAATGCAGTCATGACATCGAACTTCCCAACCCCTTCTAGAAGAGTTAAACTATCAAATGCTTCCATAAAACCAATCCATATGAAACTCATGTTAGGAGAACGTTGATGCATATGTACGTGCACCATGAATAAATCAGAAAGCGCCAATATGAAGCATGGGGAATTGAGGGCAAAAATAACTGCCTCAATCACCTAAGATCTGGAAAGTAAGATCACCAGGAGAGATAATAAAACTAAGTGTACGAAATATGAAGCAGAATGAACATTTTTGCGTAAAGGCACCCGAATCCGAACCATAAAAACGGACGAATGCTTGAGAATTCTCTTGCATACGTCAATTCTTAGGCTTCATCAGGCTCACTGGCCCGGCAAATGAATGATGGCGAACATGCATATGGAAAATCCATGCAAAGCTTAGCTTCGGTCAAAGAATAAGCGTGCACACTGACATAGTCGCTTGGTTTGCCGAATGTCCTGAAAATCCATGAACGGCTGCTTAAAATCTCTCGAGTTCGAAGAAAAACGCTCACTACTTTCACGCTCAACGCTACTCTTACCTACTAATGACTTTCTATGAGCTGTACTTCAACGATAGATCACAAGATTTTAACTACTAGCGTGATAAGAAAACAAAACGGCAAATAAGTACATGCAGTTGCGCCGAGCAGTGCAAGGAACATGGAATTACTAACAAGAGAGTGGCTGCACGGCGATGACGCCGCCAGTCGATACCTCTGGAACACACAGAAACTTTTCTCCGAGAAACAGCTGACTGACCTCACGCACAAATGATCATGGCCTGTGCTGAGTAGAAAACTACAAATTTAGAAAAATAACTTACTTGCGAGTCTAAAATATTTATATTCATATTTTTGGTGCTAAATTTATTTGTTCCATTGTACTAGCTACACCATATAATTATTAAAAAGGCAAAGTAAGTCAAACATCCAGTGAACACAAAAGAAAAGTAGCACCTACAACAGCATCCCAAAATAAAGTTAACTCTTCAGAAAAACTATAACGCATAGCACGATGTGTTAGAGGAATCTTGACTAATCTCGGCGCAATACTCTCAAATACACCAGATATGTAAATGTTTCTGATTTCCAGCGAATATTAAAAACAGAAAGCCATACAATGTCGCTCTTAACCTCTGCAAAAGGAAAGCGTGTAACGCATCAATCCTTCGCAATTTGTGCATAACTGCATTGATTAGGCATCTTTTCTTCCGATCCCGGCACTGCAAAAAGCTCAACAACTAAAAATTCACGTCCATTTAGATTCTTCCTAAAATGCTCAATTCAGCTGTTCATGAAAAATCGTAACTGGTTCGCCCCTAAAAAAATTTATGAATGAACGACACCTTTTAACAGATAATCAGATGAGCATACATATATATCTTTTTTTTTCGCACGTGCATTGCGAGCGGTATTGTTCTGCAGGGAATTTAATACAACCACTCGCATTCAGAGAGTCCACTCTACGCGCAGATGAATGCTGGAAGAGCTACCTGCGGAAACTTTGTCAGAACAACAGCTAACACAGCGCTCATAAAAGCAAATACCTTCACTTTCGCTAGTTTAGCAAGCTAACATGTGAATAAATGTCTAGAGGGACACGGGGCGGAGGTGGTCTCCTTTCGTTTTCAATATATAGTTCTGTTGAGAGGAATGTTCTACTATACTTTTTTATATTGCCAGTGCTCCCCTGCCTACTGGGGGGGGGGGGAGGTGGGAGGGAGAGTGAACGTTTAGTAAAAAGAAATTGGTGTTGCGAGATAAGAAACTGTACATTTAATGTTTCGCATAGTGACATGTAAGAAGCAGGCACGTAGTGATGAAGTCGTATTTTTTACAGGGAAAAAAACTGAAACTGCGCATTTAGTATGTGAGAAGAATCATCCGGGAAAGAAGCCAAGAGATTGCACTTGCTATAGATTGGCGATAGAGTCTAACAAGCAAATATATAATGCAGGCCCCCACATGCGCTTAGCTCTAGTTGTGAGCAGGTGTTTTCAAGACGCACTCGCTACATAAATTGAATGAAATTCGTTGTTAAGAATACTAGAAAATGAGATAATAGAGCAGAAATAGTTAACAGATCCTCTCGCCCTGCATTCTGCAGGCGAGGCTACCGAACATTCGCAACGAAATTCAAGGAACGTGTTTATAACGGCAGTCCCTATACAAATATTTTGCCAAAATTTCCAATCAAACTTGGGTCCGAAACATTTGAATTCTTTTCCATAATTATCAGATTACAACACCAAATCAAAGTATCCATTGAGTCATTACCAGGGATGTGCGGAATTTTCCGTTCTCCGTTTCACGCTTTCCGTTTTCCGCCCATTATTTGGCCTTCCGTATTTACGTTCTACGGAATTTAAAATTTTACTGCAGCACATGCCAGATCATTCCTAAGGTTATCAAGCTTTCAAACATAAATGTCATTAATTGTACTTCTATCCACAAAAAAAAATCAGTTCATGAGTGTGGAATAAAGAATGCTTTGAGCACATATAGCACAATCAAATAGAAGAAGAGAAGATGGCCGATATATAGATGTAATTTCAAAAGAACTCGCTTCATTAAAAACATGCTCCTACTCATAAAGAAAGAAGGGAACCATGTATCTCTGTAAAGATTGAGCGGCATCTAGAGGGCGAAGTGTCGTCGTTTCGAGTGAAACACATTCAAGTAATCCATCAAATAGTACCTAATAGAATAGCACCTACTTATTTTTGAATCATGAGTATAAAAATCGCTGAGTTTACACCTGGCTTGCATTTAATATGAGTAACACCAATATGCGTAGCAACAATAACGTTCTAGTGCCAACATTACTTTGCTTGACAACTGTTACTTTGCCTGACAACACAGCAATTCATCCACGCTCGTCGGAGAAAAAAAACAGACAAATCTCAGTGAAAAAAAAAGAAAGCTGCTAGTACTAGATTCGACTGGATGGCCCTGCTCCTGCTTCAAAATCTCAGAAGAGCTGCAACACCGTGATGTTACCGATAGGGATACATAAACATTTGTAAACTGTGTCGTACATAAATAAATTTCACCAAAATGACATTTTTTGGATCAGTTGCAAGATATTGACAGCATTTTGACTCTGCCAATATGAGTGGTGACCAAGACATAAAATCTGCAACAATCAACGAACAAATCGAATATGAAATCATAACTGACAAAAGAACCGGTAGGTAATAGAACTCTGTAAAAACATGCTCGTAACCGGTTTCCAATTCCTTCTAAACCGTTGTGACACAAAGCAATATTCGTCCAGCCCTGTACATACTAGCCTATGCATAGTCAATAGCCTATTCTTCCGCAAGTAAACAGAATCGTAAATTGTGTCATGAGAGGACACAGAGCATTACGAGACCTTTTCCGAGTGAACGTTCTCTTCCACAAATCTGATTTGTGGTCATGCAACAGTTATAAAATGAGATGAATAGAGTGAGAATAGTCGAAAAATGACAGGGGAGAACACGTTTAAATCTGCGCAATGTTTCTCTTCGGATTAATGGACTGGAGACCAGATTCTAGGTCGAAGATGTAGTTGTTCAAGCAATAATGCAGGAGCAGCACAACAAGCCAGCAATGGTTATAGAAGAGCAGGCCGACAGCACGACAGGCAGCAGTGAATAGTGAGATGAATTTGAGGAAAATAAACTGAACACTCGATAGGCTTCGGAGAACAATGACGATCTTTACACAATCCACTGGATATGAATTCAACTTTTTTTTTTCATTGTAATGAAGCAGAATAAAAGGTACTATAGCCAGAGTTATAGATGCACCACTAGATGATAGATCTGTTACACAATGACGTTAAAACTGAATTGTGTCGCAGGCATAAGAAAATCGGGAAAATAGTGACAATTGAAAAATGAGTGGGAAATAGGGACGCATTGACCCTCGAAAGTACAGAAGCAGATGTCCGATAGAGTAAAGAAGTGAAGAAAGTGTCGAGGAAAGGTAAAGCCTAAAACTCAGCCACCCACAGCGAAACAGATGATTTTTAATGGAAATAGAAATCATGTTATTAAATAAAATTATATTATTATATTAAATTAAATATTTTTCTGAAACAAGTTGTATATGGTTGCGCTTCCACGGCTGGCTGTGTACTGACCTCCCTTCGAGGTCAACAGACTAATGAACGGAACTTCTTTGAAATCTCAGAACTGCTTCATAGAACGTCCAAAATATTCGATAAGAAAGTGGAATACGGAGCAATTCGTCGTTGACATGATTTCAGTCTCAAAAAGACTGGTAACCAGAAATATGGGAATTAAAAGCTGAAGTAATGAAGAGAGTGGTTGCACAAATATCTCACTGGAAGTATCATAATCCAAAAAAAACAAAATTTATTTATTTATTTATCTGATACACTGCATTCACAGTGTGCCACAAAGTAAAAACAGAATGTGTTAGTAACAGTTCAGTGGTAGGCGAAAAAAAAATGTAAAACGAAATAAGCACCTTCTGCAGTTGGCTACAATAAAGATAGTAATATGTTGACCAACATGTTCAAGCAGGCCTGCAGGACTGACTAGAACCGGAGCAGAAAAAAGGAACATCACGTGCTAGAAAAGTGTTCACATCCACACCAGTTGGCCATGTGCCCAGGAGCCAATTACGCTTCCTGGAGTATGCCGACACTTCGGCACGCAGGTATGCCAACTGAGACCTCTGCGGAACCGACACACTGGATGGTATGATATCGAGACTGTAGGACAAATCTATGGCGGTTACCTAGCCAAATCCCAGTGCATAGCAAAGCTTGACCTGGTTCAGAGTAGGTGAGACTAATTGATTTATTTGAATGAGAGGTGAGCGAAAAACCAGGGTAGTTTCCGGAGCTCAACGAAATTGATCTCTTACAAATAGAGAACAATGAAAGCATTGACAATGAATGAAAACGAATTTTATGGAGAGGAATAAATTGCAATAAACCATTAAAAAACACTCAAGGGCGAGGTCCTTGCCAAAGGAAGTCGGAAGAACTCAGAGGAATGATATAGGGGCATATGTCGATGTAAAAAAAGGCAACTAATGAAGATGGTGCAAAACTTCTCAAAGCGGCCACGACGGAACACATAAGAACAATGGAATAGGCCATTCTCGAGGTAGAACAAGGCAAAAAAATGTCATGATAAACAAGGAAATTTTGGTGCAAAATTCTCTGTGAAACAATTGGGAGCTCATTAACATCATAGAACAGGAGAGCAATTGAGAGATTTGCAAAAGACTAAAAAATACCTCTAAAACACCATAGTCATTCGTGTATTCGTCAATACTAGGAAATCGGTAGCTACACAAGGTAACAAGGAGTAAGTCACCGACTCAGAGAAATACTTCGAAAAGGCAGCACTCGTGTTCGGAACTTTGTTGGTCTGGTAAACAAACCCTGACAGATTGGCAAACAGACAAGTGACAATGTATTAAGTACACACCACCAATCTGTCGCTTCTCTCACCAACTTTCGCTGACGTTTTCTGATTGCTCCCAGCAACACACTTCAAAGAATGAGGCAAAAATTGATAGTTTTAAATAAAAAGTGGCATTCTCCCGCATGACCAGATGTGAATAATAAATACACTTTCATGCATATAAATCTCTTTATCTTCTCTATACTGCTCATATGAAAGAATCGTGAGGGCTGAAGAACCCTGAGAAAAGAGGTTACAGCAATCACATATCACAGCTGTCAAACGATATGGTACACTTTGAAAAGTGACATTTCTCCCCGAAATGAAAAGGCACAGGTACATAGGGATATGTAGAGCATAAAACATGAATACAGTTTCGTGTATAATACAGCCAACCCGCAGGAAAGACTAGATGCCAAAGTGCTCAAACGGAAATATCTAGACGCTCGGAAACTCAACTAAATACACTAGAAATCTGAGAAGTCGAGGCGCTGTCAGCTCCACCATTCCCACATCAATCCAACAGAATGGAAAATCTCCTTCATATGGTAGTCGCCAAGAGGGGGCACATGTCGAGGAAAGGCTTCTGTGGTCTCACACGATGAGTTTCCAACGGATCTACTGTAGCCTTCGGAAGTACGTTTTACAACAGGTTCGTCATCTGAAAAACAAAAGCCAATTTTTGGCAGTCCACAAGCAGCTCTATCGTCGTCAAAAACCAATTTCGGTAAAGTTCTTGAGGAGAAAATTTCTAATAGTTCCAAAATTCAATGTACCTTCAGGCGCACTGGTGAATATCAGCTTCGG
>KN731871.1:0-11660 GCA_000816745.1 Ancylostoma duodenale | reverse complement strand
TTTCGAGCAACCACAGACTTCCGAGCAAAAAATTATTTAAATTTCTGGATGCTGTTTTTGTCGCGTATAGAAGCCCATCTGGGCTTCATTTGCTATACATTATGCGTTCAGTGTTAGTGTTTTGCTCTGTTTTTCCCTCGTTCTACAGGTTCAGCCACCATAGCTTGTGCTTCGTTTACTTTCGATGCAGCGCCTTCATATAGCATACTTAATAAATGAATAAATAGGTGAATGCTTGAACATGATTGTTTCCAAGTCGATAACATTTTGACTTTCAACGAATATCTGCCGAAAATACTCTACGAGAAGTCTATCAGAGCATAGCCGGTAAGATATCCGTCCCCTCTTTCCTGAACACCCTTCCATACTTCTCGCAGAACAACACTTCTAAGACAAAGGTCATGTCCCGACTAAATGGAGCAGAACAAGTCCACTGCACAGTTCTTTTGAATGAGTTATACACAGGAGTACTTATCCCTTGATGTTATTAGCATTGTGCCGAGCATCATTTGTGCTGTTCTCTGTTCTTCCTGCAAAACAGTAAGAGATAACTAGTTGGAACAAAGATAGTCACGCACCAAGTCATGTAATGACGTTATCACTTTGTGTTCTTTAAATAGACGGGTATTAGGTGTTACGCTATTCACGTGACTATGCGAGAAACGTCCTTAAGGCCCATTTGTTTTTGACTAGAACTTCTAGCGAAAATTGAAGACGGACACTTTGGTGATCATAGTTACCATATGTTTTGTTATTTTATTGTGAGAAAGCCGCACTATTGCCTGTTTATATTCTAATTCCCGCTTGATTCGGCCCAGTTAGATTGCGACAGGTCAGCTTCGATTTACTACAACCTTTGATTTCCTTCCTGTCTTATAGTGCCATTGGTAACTAAGACAGTAGGGCACTATGGGACGAGTGGTATTTCCTTTGTTACCTCGAAGGTACAAGTAACACGTGTAGTCAAGGCCATGGTGCTCGCCTTAGGTACCATATGGTGAGAATCGGCTCTTAATTGGGCACCATTAGTGAATGAGGTGTTGTTATCCTTATAAGCATCAATGCTTCTTAAAAATTGTTGCAAATAAGGCAATAAACATAACATATATTGTATATAGTGGTCCCAAGGTTACTTTTTACCTTTCATGAGCTTAAGGTTACGCAGGCGTTTGTGTGTCCCAATTCATAGTAAATATGCGATGTACTGGAATTTATTAGAAGAAATTCACTTGAAAAATTTCAAAGTTTTACATCGTCTATTTGAGCTGAAGTGAAGGTTGTTCAGCTAAAAGCAAAGGAATTGCTCATATGATTTTAATTCCACAGAATATGAAATATTTTGCCTCACATGTTAGGCTGGCAGGAAGTTTTTATCCGGAATCCAAATTTTTCTTCTCTATTAGAGCCTTCCGTTGTAGTTAGGATCATGTAATGTATTAGATACCTATAAATTTATTCGGAATTCAAATATTCAATTTTTTTAAGTCTTTAGTTCGGATGTTCGGAAGAGAGAGAGCAATACAGTCCTTCAGGAATGATAAGGAAACATTTAGATCTATCCGCTTTTTGAACCTTTGAATTTTTCGGATCTAGTCCTGGATGAACTGAACTACTTTTGCTTGTTAACCTGCACAAGCCCACAGTAAAACCGTAGTTTTAATATAATTGTTTTTTAAGGGGCTTAGGCAATGGAGCTTTGGATGAACCGATTAAATGATAACCAGAGAGGAGGACAATTCATGTTAGGCCCATGACATCCCTCACAGCGACGTCCTCGTTGCCACCGTTCAGCTCCAGCAGTTTTCATACAACTGTTCCTACGCCAATAGGGCTATTCCTGTCGAACTGTGTGAAAAAAATATGAGAACTTGTAACATTTTGTTTTGACTAGCTACGATATCGCTGTGAATTATGACACAGCCCTCAGGTACGTGCATGCCTCAGATGCATGAATTCATTCGCGGAACATTCTTCGTGAACACCGTTCAGCTTGGCATGTCACACATCTCAGACACGCTTACAATGAGCACAAAGTGCGCTAGAACCAGGCCAGGAAACTAAGACGGGGCTGATAAAGGGTTTCAACCCAGCAGCACAAATTTTATCTACGACTACTCAACAAAAAATAGTAAGTTCGCTGACTCCATATATCTGGAAGAATCCGGATGTGGAACTCTTCGAGCGGTCAACAACAGTTTAACCATTTACTTCATAATCATTCGAATGTCTTACTATACCTTTTCAAAGCAGTATGCCCATTTTTCTGATTGGTAACATAAATAAATAAATGAAATAAATAAAAAAAGTAGTGAAACGGTATGCTGAATGGTTGGGCTGCGCATGATTCTTGGTCCTGGCCGTTTTTCATTTTCGATAGCAGTGGTGTCAAGTTTCCTTGGGTTTTTCTTCTGCTTCTGGAGAGTGAAGCTACCACTGGTTCATGGAGTTTTTCATTTCGATATTCGTGACTGCGAGAACATCGAAAATTCCCGTTTTTCGAACGAAAAAGGAGGTGAATTAGAGGAAATGGGTGGTAGTTGCGTGACGCTTTTTTTTTCCTCGTAGATGCAAATACTTCCTTTCTCTAGTTGAGCACCAAGCGATGATAAGACTGCAAAAAGAATATGAGTGCATGGTTTGGTCTGTTCTCAAGAAGTCACACACATCAGGGTATTGTTTAGCGGACAATGTTTATTGATGGGATACCGGTAGCAGGAAAAGAAAGTCACAGAGAAATGGCGTTGTCAGAGAAAATCTTGCGGTTGAACGCATGCAAACCGTTGCCTGTCCACGACATTTCGATTTTATCGCTGATGCACATTCCTGTCGATGTTTTCTGTCGTAGTACACTCGTTCGATGATGTACTCGATTTCGTTGCTTCGGAGAGCGCTCGGCGGTCTGCTTCTCGCCGTTCTGCTACTTTTGAGCATCTTAGCGGCTTAACTATTTCCTCGGATATTATTCCGGAAGTAACCCTGGAAGAAAAACATCACTGGCTTCGCTTGTTGTCCTGTGACAGTTGATAACGTACTGTTGCTAAACAATGGACTTTGGACGTCACACCTAATCAGTTTTTCTTTTTAAAATGGATCATCACATCTTTTTATGGAGGTTCAGGGGTATGGAGCGTTATGCCTGGAGTGGGCGGTGCGATCGAGCTCTCTCATTGATCAGTTAGATGAATTGACCAATCCTAGAACTGGACCGCACCGCCTTTTTCCGTATGACGCCACAAACCCGAGGTTTGACATTGCCACATCCTGGAAAGTTTTCTGTTCCACTTATCTCTGTGTGATCCTTGCAGTTCCCAAGTCAGGAGGGAATTCTTGAAATTCCTGATCTGGGAACCGTTCCTCCCACACGTTCTCATGCTTTTATCCTACCGCAGAGATCGAGCAGAAGATAGAAGTCGAGAGTGCTGGGATAGTGCCTGACTTCATTCTTCCCTTTGCGATTTGCGCTGCTATGCTTGACTTTCTCACTCTTATTTCTTTCTTTCTTTCCTTTAGTCTCACCTACGGATGACCTTGATTTTTGTGATTCGGAGAGTGATGCTGTGTTGAACTGTAAATGTTGCGGTGCGGTCGCCCATGACAAACTCTGTTTCCAATAACTTTATTTTTCTTTACTCCATTCATTACCTAGATCGTAACGGCTTGTCTGTATAATTACTTAGAACCGAATAAAAATCGAATAATTCTTTTTTTTTCATTCATTCCGGATCAGGTCCGAAGAATTGAAATGTTCGAAAAAAGAGATAGACCTGAATTCCTGCTTATCATTCCTGAAGGAATTGCTATTGCTGACTCTTTTTCAAACATCCGAACTTTGTATAGACCAACTCGAAATCTAATTTTCGATTTTCGGTTGAATCGATAGGTATCTAATGCATTACTCGGTACAAACTATACTTGCTTGCTATGGGCCTGTTCTTGATAGTCTTCGTGGTATCTCCATTCATGTATGTTGGCCACGTTCACCTTGATCCTTGAATTCACCTTCATCCGTGTTTCTTCTTCTCTTGGACTTCATTAAGCCGACTAGTCATTATCAGCACATAAAATGAATAATTAACTTCTGCAATGTTTGTAATGAATGCTCGGAGAACTTTGTGATTCTAGAATGATGCCAAAAACAAAACAAATAAATGCCTATGACACCTTGCAGTGCACCCACGCTCCACAACAACAGTTTCGTTCCTTGCATAACATAGAAGAGATGGTTGCCTACATTCCATGCTCTTGGAATATGTGCATACTTATTCTTTTACAGTATATAAGATAGCTGGTAGATAGCTACACAGATAATTGGTTAGTGGTTATTGCGCGTTTGATGTGAGGTGCAGTGTATCTATGCCTGCACCACATTTTTAATTTGCTTTTGTGCAGGATTTTGTTCTGCTTCAATGAAACAGGAGGTCTGCTACTAAACTTCACTAGTGCGTTTTTGTCAGAGTTCATCTCTTGCGTGTTCCACCCGTGGATCTTCTCGCTTACTAATCTTCCACTCTTTGAATTTTAATGCGATTTCTTTTTAGCGAGCATATGGATATGGCGCTCTCAGAAACGACGAGATAACTTATAAAGTACGAATTTTGATTCTGACAAAACTAGAGGTGCGAGTGGTTCTGTTGGCAGGATCGTCGTGACCTTTCAAGAGCATCAAACTCGCTATCTTCAGCATCTCACTTTAGCGGTGGATCGTGTCCTTTTTCGGTGGCTAATTGTCTCTGCATTCTGCGGTAGTTTTCACCAATCTGCTAAGCCTTTTCTAGTTTCTGTCTGGATACGTTTTCGTATGGCAGCCATCTCTTCGTTTTCTGAAATCTGTAAAATTAAAGTACTCATCGATTTTCCTTGTGAATTTTTCGGTAAAGATCTAGGTTCCCTAAGTCCAGAGATATATTCGGTAATTACCTATCGTAACATCAGTACTTGATTTTTTTTATCGTGACAAGTAAATGAAGCTGAAAGCTTACCTATGCAGCATTTTGGAATATAGAGAGGAGGAGATCCGTGTCTATCCTTGAAAGGTGCCGGAACAAAATATTTTCGGAGCAACTTTTGGAATTTCGAGAAAATTGACGTTTGCCTCTCTGTATTAACATATTTTCCATCACCATATGTGTATACCTCGTTTGCATCCTCTAGTTTGCTCCATGGGCTCCTCAGAGCATTTTCTTGTAACAAGTTACTGGGTACTCTGTTGAATAGTCTCATGGTAGAACTGTCCAGGATTTCATCCTATAATTTTACCTATTATCTTTTTGTTGGTAGGTTTCTTTTTTAAGATATCTTCATCGTTGATCTCACTGTCTTAGATTTTTTTTTCGAAGAAGAAGAAATGGTGTTATGGTATTATTCGATGCTCCTATTACGACTTCTCGATAGCAACACTAATACACAGTCTCTGTGAAGGTTCTCAGGTCGTTGGGGTGGTTTGAGATAAGATAGTACGTCTGTCCGAGTGTTTATCTATCAGGTTCCTGGACAGCAAGTTTTATGGGTTGTCTGGTCACTGGAGATTGTACACCACCATTGTACCGTTCCGAAAAAATCTGCGCTACAGCCTACGCGACTATATAGTGATTTGCGGGGGATGTTCGGGACAGGTTACATTAAAATTCAACAAGACTTGGTTGACTTTTACCTAGTTTAATTTCTTTTGAAGGTCATAGACAAGTGGGTTCAGAATTAATTTCTTATGGTGGTCGTTGTGCACTCGAATTACTCTGAGTTTATGAGAGAAACAAGATCAAAGTTCAAAGCACTGGGACGCCTTAGTATGACCTTTTTGGGAGGGGTTGTTTACTAGTAACGACATAATGACGTGTGATTGTTTTTGTCACGAGCCCCAGCCTCGACCCCCTTGTCGCTGACCTCAAGGTGTGATGCGATCCAGGAGGAGGCGGTGGGCGTGTCCTCTGGCGCATGCTCGGTAGTCGGACAACTGCCGAACTATAGACAACGTCTATGATACCTACACACGGACTGACCAGCATTGATAGCGGGTCAAGAAGAAACACTGGTGAGTTCAAGTTATTTCCAGAAAAGTCTTAGAGTAAGTTGTGTCAGTGTGGGACTTATACAGTGGCAACTGTTGATTTTTCGTTCATTGGGGCATGTTTTAATCCTAAAATTTCATAACATTTTCTTGTTCTGCACCTGCTGAACAATCTCAAGAATTCATTAAATTACTTTCACTTCATATTTTCCATTGATTAAAAGGATTGACATGGATTTGATCATCGTTAAGTTGGATAGCTTTCATTTCCTTCTCCCATAAAGGTTACTACAACTCTCTATGTATGGTCTCTATATAATAAATGTTTGTATATTACACCTCAGAATCAAGGCTTGTACTTCAACTGGGTATGGGCAATTCCTTTGAAAGGCTAAAAGTTAATAAGCTCTGAGAAAGGAAGGGGTGCGGGTCCTTAGTTACCCGTGGCATCTGGCACGAAGGAAGCGAGCGAGCTCCGCAGTCACTTTTGGCACTAAGACATCAATGAAATGCTCTAATTTTGGTAGCGATTGTCATGATAGTGATAAAATTGTTCTTGGCCACTTCTTATCAACTGTTTACTTTTTATTCTCTTCAAAAAATGTTTTGAAGAACCTCGCCCTTACTTTCGACTACTATTGGTAATAAATCTTCTCAGAATTCATTTTCTTCCATGAATCCTTGATTTCACCGAATCTCATGTAATGGGAAGGACTTTAAGTTCTTTGAGAGCTAAAAGATAGTTAGCTCCCCCGAAAGGAAGTAATCCAGTCTATTACTAGGTTTCAATGCTTTTTTCTTATCTTCTGGCTTCTTTTTAATTCAGAGGCTTTTGAACTAAATTCTTTTCTGATTTGTTTTAATCCGAACTTTGGATTCATAATTAGAGGTCTAAGGTTTCACCGCTCGAAACTAATGAATCCTTTTATGTAAAAGTTGTAAATCAATGTAAATCGACATTCATCACTTTATTACCAATGAATAATTTTTATGTGATTTTCAGTGAAATCAGTGTAACAATATACGTCAATGCACGTATGTACATTGACGTATATTGTTACACTGTTGTTTTATTGTTACATTATACCGTTATTCTATTCCATTCACAAGTTTTCGAGTGCTTATTATGTTTCCGGGCCATCAAACTGCTCTTAGCTAGTATATAATTTCTTGCTGAACTTTCAAGTCGGCATCATGACCCTAGAATATTGTTTAACTATATTAAATAAATAAACTATTGAATAAGGGTGAGAATGTTAGGTATTATACTTAAGTTCCCGTTTACATGAGTACTTTTATCTTATAATCGCTCTCAAAAACAACGGGATTTAAATACTACTGCCTACTAGCTGCGGGAAACCACTGTCTGACTTCTTCACCTCATTTCCCGAGTGCTGCACACTTTCTCTTTCCATTTGTTTCCTGCATCTTTCTCTACTGCCTCCTCAATTTCCATCGTTAATGAAACGGAGATGGGCTTCATTCATGGATGTTTACCGCAAATTCAAGTCCGAATTGTAGACAGTAGTTTTGTAATTACATATTTTTGTTTCGCCGCAAACTTTGTGAGAGAAGTGACATTCAGCTTCGAAAATGAGTTAGATATGCTCACGAGGTTTTCCTAGACGTTTTCTTGGCTTCCGCCGCATTGAGCGCACCGGGGATTCATTCATTATCTTCCTTTGCTGGCTTCTTTTGAAGGTTTTCACGCAAAAAAAGCAACAGGAGACCCAACCGGCATTCATGAGCGCCAAGGCTGCTCTGAGGCTTATTAGACTTTCATGGTGTCTCAATTGTGCTTCTGCTAATTTTTGGCCTCTTCTTTTTACTAAAATAGAATTGAGGGTTGGCAAATATTGGGGCAAATATTGAGCCTTTGACATTTCGTTATTCCTGCAAGGAGGACCGAACATGCAGGCTCGGTTATCCTAGTGGGCGAAGTCAATGGATTGATGCCAACGAGGGCGGACAGGAAGGATCAGCATGGATGTTTGACGGCGGTCGCTCTCTGGAGGCAGGTTGCCAGGAGGGATGGATATCCGCACGTCTGCTGTGTTATCCTGCGCCTTGCCGCGTGATCCATGCTGCGGGGATCGTTAGTGGTCTGCACGTTCGTAGGAAATGATCTGTGGTGTTGGGATATCACGGAATTGTACCGTCAAAATGAGAAACTGTAATGAACGCGGTTATCTACTTTGTTTGTTTACTTTGAAAGTGGAGACCTTTGTTTTGCACATAACTGCGACTTCTCGATGTCACATTTCCGTGAGGTTTTATGTTTGCTGAAGTTTTTTGGCGCTGGAGCTCTTCAAACTGGCGGAGGCTGATCGCTTGGGACAACATCAGGATGTTTATATGGGAACGGTTAGAATTTAGTTCGGGAAAAGTCAGGGGTAAAGGCAAGGTTAGATTTGTTACACGGAAAAATTCTTCAAGAAACCCCGATCTCAAAAGTATGCGTGATCCCTTACAAAACTGGTTCTTGAGCCTCTCTTTTGGGAAGAAGCTCGGGGACATCTGTCACAAGGAGAGTTAGGCGTCAAAGATCGATATGATCGACTGCACAGCCTTGTGGCACCTGTCTCAGTGGGCACCCCGAATTCTCCATCAAATAAGTGGCTTAAAGACGAGTTTTCCTGCACTTTTGTGGGGAAACTTGTATACCATTGTGATTAGCGTCTCCTGAACATTCTTGCGTGTAGAAGTCGCGAAAATGATTGTTTGACTTGAAACAATGGCTTCGATTATTGCGAATTCATCAGAACGTAGAGTGACTGTGGTTTTTCCCAGGATTTGCCAAGCGATAATACTGAGCTCGATAGCACACAGTTGCGGTAGTAAAATAAATGGCTATTGATCGGTGTCAGACAAATCTTGAGGAGACCCTCTGGTTCCTGAATCAGAGCCACAAGATGGCTGTCTAGGTTAGCTGCGTGTCATCAGTTGACACTAGAGCTGGCTATTTTTTGCTGAATGGCAGCTGAGGCTGAAACTGCAGGTATCGTTTCCAGAAAGTCCCATGGTGGGTCGTTATTATTGTTGTTTATTTTGCGAATGTTGTGTCGAACGGGTCGTAAATCAAACGTCCGTGTGCGATGACCGCGCGGCGGGATCTTCCTGCGATCGGGCGCCTCCCACTGCGCCGCGCTGCGTTCGCTGTGATTTTTGGGCCCGCGCCGAAGTTGCAGGGTTTTTATCCCCTGCTTTCCCTTCCTGTTTCCTTCTAGAACACTCCTCGAAAGCATGCCTATGCAGTAAATTTAGTAGTTCTGCAGATTTATGTGTTTTCATACAGCTTTGCGGAATGTTAACTTTTGCCGGAAAAGCAGCTGTCATGGAAGCAGTTGCTGAGTTCATTTCTTTTTCATTTTGTTCTTTTGAGCAGTTTATTGATTAGTTCCTACTTTTCTCGGAGTTCAATTACAGCTCAACAATAAAGAAGGAAACCAAAATCCTTTCTATGAACTACATTTGTAGAACAAGTGCTAAATTCATTGCAGTCTGTAACTCGATCCATGAATTCGTTCTAGCTGTGTACTTCTAATTTAACGAGCTGGGTTCCCGGGTTGCCAGGCAACCTCCACACTGCTCCAGTCATGGGCGCGATATCAAGTTTTCGGGCGTAATTTGGTGTATCGTCAGATGATTTTCAGATGCTTCAATTTTCTCTTCTAGGCCTCTTTCTAACAGCACGCAAATGGGAATAGCTTTATCTTCGATGTTATCACTTTAAATTTGTTTACACTTGGAAAAAGTAATTTCTCACCTCATTTCTGTCTGTGCACTTCATCAAACTGGTTAGAGGTACATGTACTTATAACAAGTTTTCCGTTTAGAGGGACTAAGGAATAGCAGTTAGAGTTCAGCATTATCTCATCTGCTCTGATCTGGATCTCTATGTGGTCTCTGACTTTTTAACATGTTAACTTTCTCGGTAATCCATACTTGTACTGTTTTCCAGAAATTTATCGAGGGTCTTGGGTCGATTTGACCACCGGCAAGGCTTCACCTTCTTCGAAGCCGACAAGTGCAAGAGTTACACCTTTGCCAGGACACAACGAGCACGTCAGAATGCCTAACATCAAGGTGAGGCCTCCTTTGGATTTGGACCTATGCACAAATTCTGTTGTTACTTCCTGAAAGTTGCTTTGTTCAGGTGTTTTCCGGATCTTCACATCGTGATCTGTCGCAGCGTATTTGTGAGAGGCTCCAGCTTGAGGTTTCGAAAGCTTCATTGAAGAAGTTCAGCAATAAGGTATGCACGAGGATTAGTCAAGATTTATAACTGAGACCATTGATTTATCTTTTTT
Source organism: Ancylostoma duodenale (assembly GCA_000816745.1). Classification (NCBI taxonomy): domain Eukaryota; kingdom Metazoa; phylum Nematoda; class Chromadorea; order Rhabditida; family Ancylostomatidae; genus Ancylostoma; species Ancylostoma duodenale. The sequence goes on along the minus strand of KN731871.1, from coordinate 1,346 downwards.
TTTTCAACTAAATCTCATGGGCTCGTAGTTGAACGTCGTCAAGAAAAGGTTAGGTCAGACAAACTCATGCGAAAAGAGAAGCTTGTGGATTCGTTGTGATCCTTGTTCTAGATGCGTGGGGTTTTAACCTTTTGAAAACTGATACAATTTATATTTGGCTTTTTTTAAATGAAAAGATGACCAGTATTCCCTGTCTTAGCAGGACTACTTATTAATTGAAACGCAGTTCTTTTGGTGATACAAAATGCATCTACTGAGGCTTTCTCTTCTAATTTGTTATCATCTCGAAAACACTCCTAATCATGATACTTCCAACAATCTTTCACTTTTAGGAAACAAATGTGGAAATTGGAGAATCAGTGCGTGGAGAAGATGTGTATATTATCCAATCGGCTGCTGGTGAAATCAATGACAACTTGATGGTGAGTTTTTTTAGCTCTTTTTTAATTATAGAATTTGTTTTGTGTTGTGAAGTTGTGTACCTGGAAGAAATTTTGTTGCTCTGGATTAGCTTTTCATATGGTAAGTGCGTGGAAGTTTGTTGTGCCGGGTCCCAATGGCGGAGTGCAGACTTCTCATGGAAGATGCTAACATTTTCTGGTTCTGCCATGAGATACATACACTAGGGACGCGTTAGATTTTAGCAAAATTACTAGATTTGTGTTTGTTTGAAAATCTAGAGTTCTCCAAGAAGGGTTAGTGTTCTGTTAGTGATTTGTTATTGCTTAATTTTCAACTGGAGAGTCAACGTACGGTTGAAAATCGTCCCACTTCATCTAATGGTGAAACATATGACGCTATGACGTGTAGTGAAACTGCGTGATCCAAAATTACTGAAGTAACGGTTGCTCAAAAGAATTATTTAGGAGCTGCTTATCATGATCAATGCCTGCAAAATTGCATCATCATGTCGAGTTGCCGCCGTTATCCCATGTTTCCCGTATGCTCGTCAGGATAAGAAGGATAAGTCACGTGCGCCGATTTCAGCAAAACTGGTAGGTGGAGGTAATCTGGCTTATTTTCAACTGTATTGATGCAAATTTCAAATTCAGGTTGCAAATATGCTCTCAGTAGCTGGTGCGGATCATATCATAACGATGGATCTCCATGCATCGCAAATACAGGTAACTTTCAATTTTCTATTGTTTCTCTCTGAGGAATGTCAGCATGCTGAAAATTTTAGGGCTTCTTCGACATTCCAGTCGATAACCTGTACGCAGAACCCGCAATCCTTAAATACATCAAGGAATCGATACCGAATTGGCAAACGTCTGTGATTGTATCGCCTGATGCAGGAGGAGCGAAGAGGTAGGTGTGTTCTGCGCTTATTTGGGGCTGCAAAGAGA
>KN731870.1:0-11662 GCA_000816745.1 Ancylostoma duodenale | reverse complement strand
GTAGATGTGGAGTTCGACGTGTGTGTGTTGTGAACAGTCTCGGGATCACGAAGAGGTAATAAGGATCTGATCGCCAAATGTGCACTGAAAGAATTTCATCTGTGCTAAGCTAAAGGGGCAACTGTTGCTACGAAGCAATGATTACGTTTTTTTCTTTCATTCTCAAAGCACTGCCTATTTTTCCATCGTCAAATTTTCGCTTATCAGGTTGGGGAAGTATTATAATTACAACTATGAGTTTCCGCTGCTTCGGCTTCACGCTTCTGAGCTCTGCTAAAATTTTTCTGCAGTTTCCATTCAGCTGAAAAGCCGTTCACTAGCGCGTCCTATGACCTATGCAAAATCAAGTATTCTTGCTTTTTTTGGTTTGAATTATTGAAGAAGCTGACCAACTTATTCTATCGCATTTTTTTCGTCAATTTTACGGATTTGAGCAAGAAAAGGCAAAAGCAGAATTTTACCAATTCTCAGGGAACAAAATTGCATCGAACACGGATAACTACTGAACAGAGATCGAGGAAATCCGTCGAAACATGGGTCGGTTTCAAAAACTGTTCCTACAAGTTCAGCGTGTAACTGTTGAGGAGCGTATGTTTGGCGCTAACAAACTTTCATTCTTTCCTATCTATAAAGTCCATTTTTATGTTCCAAACAGGAAAAAAAGCTATTCCGGCATACAACATGGTGGAAGCTCTTAAAAGGACCTTCATCACCTGTGTGGAAGAAGGTGACAGGTCACCGTCTACGAGATTCCTCTTGGATTGAGCTGCGGAGTTATCTTCGAATTTTTTTCTGTCAATTTTTTTTCAGCCCGTTATTCAGATTTTTTGCATGGATGAACCAACAAGGAACACATTTACATCGCCCACTAGAAAGTGTAGTTTGATACTTACAAGAGAAACAATTGTAAAACAAAGTACTTACGAGAGAAACAATTGTAAAGCAAAGTAAACATCCAAACATTTGCCCTAGTAAACCCTGGAATTTTCTTTGCGACATCTGCCAAGAACATTATTTCGCTGAATGATCGTGAGAAGTAAAATGAATGACGTTTTCCGGACTCCTTTGTTTTCCTTAACTTGCTTTGCATTATTTTTATGAGCAGTTTTCACTTCCTCTCAACAAGAGTAATCTATAGGAGGTTTTCAGCACAAGTTTTGTGCCGAATTTTGGAATTTTCCGGGAGGATGATGCCGTAGTTGTTCCAGAAAGCTACAATCCACTTTGAAACCACTGAAGCGAAGAGACACCATGGGGAAACTTTTGTCAAAGAATTATCAGAGAAGCAGAGAAGAAGTCAAAGATGGATTCCAGAGCAGCATTTAGCATTCTCTCAGATATAAGTCATTTTCTTTAGAAGTCTGCCCTTCTTGCATCGCCTTAGTTAAGGGGCCATCTGCTTATAAAGGCCGCTGTGATTAGCTGGATTGCTGCTGCGATTTGGTTCTTTAGGATATTACAATAAAACTGTAGACAGGAACAATAGCTGTTTCAGAAAGAATTTACACGCTACCACCCCTAAAAAAACAAAAAAAAATGCTATTCGCAATACATTTTTCCAAGTTTTAGGGAGCATTAGTAGCGATCTGCATCCCATTTTCGTCCACGCTGCTCAGGTTCTACCATCACAAAGTGCTTCATATTTTAGTCCTCACTAGGCTGATTTTTCTTAAGTCATTTTCAAAAAGTGAAAGTTCTAATAATCGAACCATTTGCATATATGATTTGTGCTATTATCCCGAGACTTTTCACGACACCTGTATCCTGTTGTAGAATAATTCTTCATCTGCTGGGCAGAACATGCTTACAAAATATCATCGTCAATTTACTGAGTTTAATTTTAAAATTAAACTAGCACATTCTCCGAAAATGTGGCATCTTCACTGCAGACGCCTTCCAACCGCGAACGAGTCTACAAGCTGCTCCCACGAGATATCATTTTCTGTTCTGGCCTGATAGACTCTCATGGCGAGGATTACGCTGTGAGTATCGGAATAGTCCAGAATTTTTTCTGTGCATTTGCATTTCTAAATTGTTCTAGGCAATGGCTGCTGATTCAAGGAACATCTACAAGGAGAACGCCCGAGCGATCCAGCGAAAAGTTAGGATTTTCAAGGTAAGTTAGAGTAGCCAGTATTATTGCATATTCATTTGAAAGTTGAAATAAATTTGATTCAAGGTTGGGAAAAGTACGGAGGTCTATGATAATAAAATAGTTGTATGTATTAATTTACATATAAGATGGTGAACAGTTTGTAAAAGCATAAATTGGGGCCGCTGAGTTGAGCTAATTATCGTTGATATTCCTGGTTTGAGAGCTGGTGTTATATATCAAAATTCTGGATAAATTATCCTGGCTGACAACACGTGTAGCAAGGCGAACAGGAAAAGCTCTCTTGTGAATCGTCCCTCTTGCCCTCTTCGGTTATCAGCCAGCTGTACGCGACATAACCATCTTCCTTATGAACCTGTTTGCTGATGTTTAGTTTTCGGTTAAGGACAGTCTATGGACAAGTCACGCTATTAGTTCCAGATCAGCTATGACTGATGACTTTACGGCAGTAAAAAAAAAAAAAACGAAAGGAAATGATGTCTTTATTAACGATCTCTAGCGGGTTATTTCATCGTGTAGAAACTTTCAGAGCAGGCAGTATAGAATATGTCAGGGAAGTTCTTTATAACAATTTCAGTGGTGGGATTCATTAAATGTTGCCAGAAGGTACAAACCTAGCGAAAAACTCAGGGTGAACGAGTTTCTTTAGTAAAAATTTGTGCATCTTATCCGAAAATCCATTACGTTGACCGAAAATTCACAGCAAGGAAGGGATGTGCCCGCGAAATATACCAAATTTTGCTCATGAAATTTGTCCATTCCTTACTTGTGGCCAGGGCAACGAGTCATGAAAGAATCCAAATTCTGCTTCACTGTAGGTATAACACCTTAGAGACACAGTAGATCCAAACCAGGCCTATCAGCGAGAACTAATATACCTCAACGCAGTACCACATTACTTATTCCCTAGAAGAACACTCTCGAATCCCGCTTCCTTGCTTGTACCCCAGTAATTGCGTAATTATAATTAAAGTAGCTCTAATGTTTGACATTTTTTTTAACCGAGTTTTCATTTTTGGCCTTTTTTACGCTAGGTAAAACATCAGTTACATGTGGATTTCGAAGGGTCAACTCAAAACGAAAACAAAAAGGCTCAGCGCTCATCTCAATAATCTAGTTGAAGTCAGATCTAATAATCTAATCTATTTTAATAAACTTCTACTGCTGGGTAACACAATTTGTTGGTTGCGCTTTACTTATTTAGCCTGGTGTTTCAAAGGAACATCATCTTCAGTGGACTGACTGAAGATGGTTCGCGTTTGCGTCAACCTATCTTTCATATTTTTATGTTTGTTTATTTGTTTTTACTTGCTTTATAATTATTTCGAAAATGCAATCTGTCCAGAATTCAAAACTTTCACCCACAACCTGTAGCTATTCTTTTAGTAATCTCTAGTGATGTCATTCATTAGTAGAATTTATTTATTGTTTGCACTCAAGGTGCGCCAAAACATCAAGATAGCCACATATGGTTTCAGTTACAAAACAGAACCTTCGAATACGATCTAAGTGCCAGTCCAACATCAAATACCGTTTCCAAAGAAAAAATGATTTTGGGGCGTTTCCCAGTTCGATAAGCACATCTTACACAATTGTTTCAAAATGAGAAATTTCGGTATTTTGTAGAGTAGAAAAGCAAAAGGTGGCATCTAGTATTTGTTCAAAAGCTGCAAAAATCCTGTGCCTAGATGATTTAAATGATTTTTTCAGGAATCTCCTCACTACCAGACGTACCTCCGCGCCAAAGAAGAAGGCAGAACAGTAGAGGAGATATTGGCCGAAGAGGGACAGACGTAATTCCACACCAACAACACAACACATGCGAACACTCTAAACTCCTGTTGTATGATCCTCACTCCACGTACCTGTCCTTGGTTGCATATAATGTCAACCGCACATCACACCATTCTTTCCTTTTCATACTGGCCGATCTACTCTGTCTATCCACACACGTACACACACGCGCGCACATACCGTATACACACGAAAAAAATGCACAAAGCTTGCGAGCATTTTCAACACTAGCATCCGCCGTCAGTGATCTTTGCGTAAAATTCTGTCTTGACAGTGTTTTTTCCTTCATTTTTCATTGTTTGTTTTCCAGTCAACACATAAGTTCGCTGTGCTAGATTTCTAATCGTTCGTCTTCGTTCTTTTTTCTTTCTTCCATATTGTTTTCGTTTTACGAGTGAATTTGCTCCGAGATTAGCTTCTAACCGGTTCCGTAGCTATGTCTCTCTATGCCTATAATTCCCTACTTCTAGAACTTCTCACGTTGATCACATCAACATTTTGCCGTAGCGGCAATTCCACTTTAGGCCATTTATCCCGTTATTGTTTTCAGTTTTAAACACCACCTGGCTCGCAGGAGTGGCTTACGTAAGCTGCAGCTCGTTCTTTTGGGATGCACCACCCTGGAGTGAATTTCAAATAAATGAGAAATCCTATCGTGTTCGTTCACAGAGCACATGATTCTAGGCGTAATTGAGCATAAAACTTCAGAGAATACAGGAAATTCCTACATTGCGTAGTATAGTACCAGGAAATGAAGAGTTTTCACCAGTAAGTAGCTAGGATGAAATCGCAGGGACAGAAGATGTACTTCACATGATTTTCGGTTTCGGGTCTAGGAACTGGACCGGTTGTGTGATTTTTTTTTCGTTTTGAGGGAGTGCTCAGAGAGTTAGTCCAAATCCAATATGGGTCACAATTTTCCAATAATTTTCTCTCTTGCTGGGATTTTATGCAGTATGTAGGCTTATTTGGGTATCCATGTTGCTTGCTAATCCCATTTTTGTAGAGTTTCTTTGGACATAAGGTAGACTTGGAATACTAAAAAATCTCCAAATTTTGCGCAGAGTTTAGTTTCAGGCACTGATCACGATTATCAACATCACTTGAATTCCTCTGTTTCCTATAATTTACCATAGTCACGCAAGAGCAAGGTTATGCTACAAAATGGGCCACGTTGTCAAAAAATACGTACATGCGAAATAGAGTCGCTTGCCTGGAACAGATGTAGTGAGGGAATGGAGTAAAAATGAAAGGTAACAGAAACAAATAGCACAGAAACCGACAAGACGCCTATGAATGCACCACATTTTCGCCAATCACAAGAGCAGCTGTTACTTATCCAGTTAACAGCAAGTTTGATAACCTGTTGCGAGAATATGATATTGTTGAATAAATAAAGAAAGATGGCCAACTTTCAGCCCCATTTTGCACACATTTTCCGGAAGATTCTGGATACGGTTGGGATTGGTTGGTAGACCCAACATAGTGCCCAAATCAACAGAGCACGCATCCTGAAATGTTCAGTCTGCGTTTTCCTAGCAAAGTGCATAGCTTGTATTCGTGAAACAGTATAGTCGTACACATGAAATGAGCTATGGACTGGACTACTTGGTGTAAATCTACACAACTATTATACTTCACGCTTAATGCTATCCTAGGAGACAATTTCTGGAATGAGTGAAACGAAGATATTACTATATATGATTCGAGATTTTCTTCATTTTCCCACTCTCACTAGTCAAACTACATCAAACTTTTACCACGACGTAGGATATCAAAATGTCGGCGGCCTAGACCACCTAGACCCTGTGTTTACAGAACAGGTACTGCAGTGAAATTTCAAAGTTTGTTCCGTTCAAAGTTCCGTAGTTCTACGGGTGAATGCTAGGTTTTCTCGTTATTTACAATTAAGAAGCAATTTTAAATCCTGGTTCAATAAAAATCGCTGGTGTTTTTCTTGCTTCATACACTTTTTTGGGCGATACACACAGCTTGAACAGAGCGTTTTAATTTCTATTATCGCTAACGAAATCCCACGAAACAGCGAGCAAACGTGAGAGGTTACGGCCTACATGATGCTTCCAAAATTACACTGAAACATGGACCAGGCAAGCGGAGGGCATTTTGACACCCCTGTACCTGAAGGGCACTTCCCGATGATGCATAAGGTAATTAGGTGGATATCGTGAAGTCAGAAAAGGAAGCAGAATAGTGTCCAGACACTGCGACAACTGTTACGAAAATCATTCATCAGCACGGATAGTTTATGCGGTTCTGGATCATTCTAAAGAGTGGGTGGAGCGAGGATTAAGTACACGAAATATAGTCGAATGCGGATACTAAATATGAATAATACAATTGGTAATGAGAAGAACAAAACAGCCATGCTGCTCTGGTTTCTCTTTACACTTTTTAGTTAATTACCGTTTAGTAAATAGCCAAGGAGTTGCTAATCCAAGGCCTCAAGTTCTATCGGCATGGATGGAGAGGGTGTTCATTTCTGGAAGGATTATTAATAAATGCAATTGCACATTGCGAAACCAAATTTTGGAAATAGTCCGTTTTTGATATCAGAATATGCAGGCTGCAATTCGTCTGAAACTATTGAAAAGTGGTTGCGTAAACCCTATTGATTCCCTACACGTTTCATCTGAGCTCATTCGAAACATGCCTATTAAGAATCTCCCACATGGAAAATGCAAAGGTCGCACGATGGTACCGGTTTCTTTTTTCTATGTACTATTGCACGGGGATCGTTGGAAATATTGTTTATCCGCTGAAGCTCTTCTGTATGGATTGGTGGTTGAACGGGGGGAGGTTACATGATGATACTACATCCAAGCAGAGCCGTGTATGCCATCTACATATTTGTAAATGCAAGTAGTGAAAAAATAGCGGAAAAATCTTTCCTTTTCTTCTTTATGGGGATGGGAAACGACTGTCACTGGAATTCTACCCTCCAATGTTCGAGAATTCCAATAAAATGAATAAATTGTTGTTCATGTGGATGAACACATTTTAAACTTGACCTTTCCACGAATCTCGGTTTTTTTTCTGGTGGACGAATCGTGGCGCGATGGAAGGTCCCCGTCAAACATTTGACGAGGAGAAATGGCGGCTACAAAAAAATGCCACTCGAAGGGCATTTCATAGAATCCTCTTACTCCTTGTCGATAATATCTGATATCATTACAACTTTCTCTTCAGGAGCCCTTTACCTTCAATTTATAATGACTTTTTTTTGCCCTGAGATATTTGCGCTTTTAAAACGCTATAAGGATAGATAAGGTGGGCACCAAATGATCAGAAATGCTCCTACTTAGGAATTTTTTGCATTAGTCAGGTAACACGAAAACATTACTGTTGTTTCTACTACTATCTAGTACACCTATTCACTCGACTGTTCTTTGGTCTGATAAGCTAGCTCGACCAGAGTTTATATAACTGGATTTACTTACTTGTATATCCTGATTTCGGCTATAGAAGTCCGTGATAAGCACAGAACAAAGGATTTCAAATTTTTTGTTTTCGGAGAGCTGGCGAGCAAATGCAACGGTATCCTCGCCGTCAGCACTTTACTGAGAATACAAAAAAAAAGAATACAAAAAACACTGTTCGAAAAATTGAAGTTTTCGCGCAAACCATTTGTCCTGACGTCCTGGCGTGTTAACCGATCGCTCGGATCTCTCAATGACAATTCTCCATGCTCAAGCAATCCCTTTATTTATGTGGTGTTGTCGTCGTGCGATGGATTTGTGTGATGCTGGGCTGTTTTCCAGGCGTTTGCGTGGGATGGTGCGTTGAGGAGACTGCCGACTGCTTGCTGGAGGGAACCGCCCTCACCTCTCTCACGACCCGAGCCTCTTCTCCTGGGTGGTCGTAAGCTGTACCGCCATGTCTGGTCCTGCATACAGAGCGCGTACGCATCATTGCCTTCCGCGATCTCGTTCCGTAGAGAGGTTTGGAACCGTCGCGACCCTTACGAGGCGAGTTACTTTGGTGGTCTTCTCCTGATTTTTGTGGATTTGTCGAATGGTGCTTGTTCAGGGTGGCATCAGTGCCTAATCTGTCGACCTTCCATGTAGGTGGTGATAGATATGTAGGCTCCACACTTTACAAATACAGGAAAAACTACGATACGGTGGGTATCTTCGACATGGTCTTTTCAGGAAGGTGCCTTTTGCTTTTCCTTCGCTGAAATACCTTGCCTTTCCTTAATTAGCATAATGCTGGTCTTTCCTCGTGAAATAATCAAACTACAACTTAAACATTTGAAATAGATGAGAGGGGGAAGCATTTCTGGAAATTTTAATTCTGAGCTGTTTTTGAAATAGGTGCAGCAATAATCCGTGATTCCCTGCATGTACGATGTATTTGAACAAGTTCTGTGATTGCTCAAAATTACAAGTTACAAAATTAATTACAAAACTTCACTAAATCTGTTAATTACCACCCGTTTATATCCTAATTAGATAATACCCTATAAAACGACTTTGTGCAGCACCCTTTCGTGCTTTCTTAGCACCGTTATCAATAAGGAAATGTTTTTGCATGAAATTTGCAGCTAGAATTCTGTTTCTGTAGCTATCAAGCGCATAAATGACATTTGCTTATGTCGATTTCGGGAATCTTGCTTTGGATGCAGCCCAAGATCAAGGCTGGGCGCATGCTGCCATCCGATATAGGTTTGGCTCACGTCCAACATGGCAAAGACTACGAGTACGCTCAAAGTAAAATACTTGTTTTGTGCCTGCACCTGGTACTTAGATGGAATAATGTCGATTTTTGAAAGAGCTGAGTGTTCTAATGGCATGAAATTAACCTAAATCCACCTTAGGCACACCCATCGCTAGAAAAAATTAATATCTAATTGAATACCCACTACTTGCTCTTGGGGAGCCACATTCGATGGCCAGCATCTCGAATGACCAACTCGATGGATATTTACCCATCAGAGATTACTTAACCAATCTGAGCATGCCATTGCCCAGCAGAGAGCAAGTGTAATCTTATCGATAGCTGGTTTTTCGGCAAAACGTTCAAAGAAATCGCGTGGGGATGTGTAACACACGCTGTTGCTTATCCACACGTTACGTCAAAGTGCTTTTGGTTGCTGGATAAAAATACCTGTCCAGGATGTGATTACTTGGAATAAGAAGCAGCAGCTGATCCTTCAATAGATTACAAAAAAAAATTCTGCTGTTTAGCTAGATGATTGGAATGTCGATCGCTACATGTTCTACACTCCGTTCTACTGGCCAACATATCGTTACGCAGCTCGTCGTGCACTCTATGTTGATCCGATTCCAAACAGTCTCGGATTCACCTACCCCGATTACTGGTAAGCGCTGCAATTTGATCCTATTCGAAACGTTTACGTTGCTTTGCCCAGCACTGATCAAATTGTTCCTTGTTTTCCTGGAAATAATCAGCTGTTCTGTTTGTTTCTTTTCGTGGAAATACAGACATCAGATTATTTTTATGGCCCTCCTCGCACTCATACAGTAAACAGAGAACTTTGTCCTCTATGCCGTTACTGCTCTGTGTACATCCAAGACAAAACCATTTCAGGAATCATTTTCCTTTCACGATCTTGTCATTTTTCCTTTCCTCGGCTTAGAAACAGTGCCAAAACTCCATTCTCCTTCCTCGCTACTCATTCTGGTGCTGGTCATCACATTATTACCTTTCCAAGATAAGATACTAGCTATGAGAGTATTAACTCTAATTTGGAGAAAGCGAAAATTATATCGAATTTCAGGACCTAAATATTCTGCCTTTTACTAATTGATGATTTGAATTTTATTCCAGAAAAAAAACTAATAGCGTGGTGGATTTGCCAGCGGTACTTAAAAATTCCTAACTAAAACAGGGGTTGGGATAAAACAGCTACTGAATAGAAATACCTTATGGAAGCTACAAGTTTCTTTCATTTCCTACTTTTCCAACTATTTTCTCACATTCTTTGAATCCTAAATTCCTGATAGAGCTACAGCGGACTTTCGAAAATAACTTGAGGCTACTCAAATCCTTTTTATTTCAAACACTACTACCTCCTATATTCCTACATGGTAAACGATCTATTTTTACGGAATAATTTTTTTATTCCATTTGCTTCTCATTCATTTTCCTTATGCAGGACCCGTTACAAGTGGTATACGGACTGGCTAAATCCCACTTACTGGCGTCGTCATCGCGATCCCAACTACGACAGACCGCTGTGGAACAGCTGGCGACCATGGCAAATGGATAGGTGAGGCAAGCAAATGAGAAGAAGGGTTTTCCTGGAAAAATTATGAAGTGTAGGCGCTTGTTCATGCTTTGTGACCTTGTTCTCATGAGCATTATAATAGAACCCCTAGAATAATACGTTATTACACTTCTATATAGCAATGTGTGGATTGCGGAATCACTGAAATCCTCAATATTTCATTGAAGAAGCAAGGTTTACCCTTGTTCCCTTATCCTTTTTCCTTTCTTCTCTTTTTCTCAAAAGGCATTTCTAGATCCAACATCAAACGCGCTATCGACATGTACCGCAATGGCACCATTGATTTCGCAACTCTGGATAAGAAATGGATTACCCCCTCTGCATATGGAAGATATGGAAAGGACTGGGCTGATGTTTACCTACCCGCTGGTTAGTTGAGTTATCCAGAATACTTATCTCAAGTTACTGGGAACTGGAAATCCAGGATATCCTCAGATATTCCTGTAAAAAGCGCCCACTCACAGAGCACCTTGCGGAGCTTTCCATCACTTTTGAATTTTTCGTCACTATCATAGTCTTCCTGACAAAATTCTATGCAGGAGTAAAGGATTTGCCTCTTTCAGCCCGCTACGGAGCCCACCGCTATTTCTACTCGTTCGCCTAAAGGAATGGAAATCGACGACGGAAAGGCGCTGTAACGAAACGGATCGATATTTACTTGTAAATTACAAATATGCGTAAAATATCGTCATGTACATACATTGCATGTCAATCATAGGTATGAATGAAAATGAACATGACAATAACGAAATGTGCAGTGTAACAACGCGAACATGGTACCCTTCTCAAGATTACGGTCATGAAAATAGTAAAAACAATGTAATAAGGTAACAAAACACGTAATATGCTGAATAATTAGGAAGTGTGAGAATCGTTCGCTTCAACATCAATCTGACAACAATTTCTTAACTCTCTCATTAGCTCCGCCCATAGCCAAGTCGCTATTCTCCATCTGAAATATACGAAAATTTCTGGATAGCCTTGGATAACCGCCAGCTCAGTGACTGTAAACTCACCAGATTCTGAATTCGGTCGAGTTTAGGCTCTTGTATGCTTAGTTGTACGTTAATGTCAACAGCCAAATGCTTAATGGAATTGAGGGTATCGTCGACTTGGCGAAGATTACCCTCAATCTCGTTTTCAATAGCATCTTCCGTTAGCCTATAAGCAAAATATAAGAGAAAGGGTACTTATTTTTGAACGAAATCTCTGCTCTAAGTAGACAATTACTAAAAATAAAATGCAGGAAACAATGAATCCAGGATCGAAAATAATTGTCTATGAAATCTGCTACAGTTCACAATTGGTACAGGTGCTGCACTTCGATTTACCTACTAACTTTTGTTAATTAGTCATGTATAGGCAGTTCAGAAAGAAACTGGTGCATTTACAGACAGAACTACTAGTAAGCATACTTGATATTGTTTAAAAACGACCGCATCTCAGCTCATCATTCTTCTACCAGTACCGACTACCTGTTGAAT
>KN731869.1:0-10843 GCA_000816745.1 Ancylostoma duodenale | reverse complement strand
CCGCAGCCCAAGTCGCAGCACCAGTCCTTCGCTCGGCTACGCTTCCGATGACTCCCGTGCTCCGGTGATAACTCGACCACTTGTGGATACTGTGGTGAAAGCTGGTAAGTTTCTTTAGAAAAAATTAAGAAAGCCTAAACTCGAACTATTTTCCGGTCCTCCATTGAAAAATCGTTCTAGGATGTCGTGAAATACTTGAGCTAGAAGTGGATGGAACACCAACTCCTATGATTGAGTGGTACCATGACGGAAAGCTCGTGTCTGAAACCCGAACTGTGAGAAGCTACTTTGACGGAAGAGTAGCTTTCTTGAAGTTCTACAACGCGCAAACGACTCATCAAGGACAGTATATCTGCAAGGTTTGTTGGCTCTACCCTACGTATCAGCCCAGGGAATATGCTCTAGGATTTTTTTTACAGGTGTCCAATAAACTAGGAGTTGTCGAGTCACGAGCTGACCTGATTGTTGAACAAACTTCTGAGAAATACCCACAAGTTCCTTCGTTTGTCAAGAAACTCCAGAATATGACTGTCCAAGAGGTAAATTTCGAAAATATCCGTTTTCAGGAGCGCCATCAAATAGTTCCTATTCCAGGAGGGTGCGTCGATTTCGCTGAGCTGTCAAGTGCGTGGCGATCCAGCGCCAGAGTTCAGCTGGCTGCGTGACGGCAAGCCAATCGACTATGGAGAGTCCTTCCGAAGCAGAGCATTTGATGACGGAATTGCGACGTTGGAAATCGTCAACTTTACTCAGCAGCTATGCGGCACCTACACTGTCGTGGCTTTCAACCGAGCTGGAGAAGCGCATTCATCAGCGCTTGTCAAGCTGGATCACATCGAAGAGAAGGTGAGGGCTATTCATTGGCATTGGCTTTTCCTACAAATTAGTTTTCGGATCCTGGCACTATTCGGCCGCCTCCGCTCCTGAATTCGTGAAAAATTTTTATTCAAATAGTGATTCTGTACCCATCCCTCCCCGTGTTTTTGAAAAATGACGATTTCTTGCTTATAAAATATCTTTATGAAAATGTAGTGAAAACGCTTTTTTTAATTCATCGGAATCAATGTGTACCGAAAATCGACCTTTCGCATTTTGTTGACTCCTGTGATTTCCGCTCTCTTCTTCCCATAAATTTCGCAGTATAGCGAAAATCTGCTGGAAATGCTGATTACATTAGTTTTCATTACGAAGGAATATATCAATTTTAAGCTGAGACTTTGGAATGAGCACCTCAAGAACGGCCATTATTTATGAGACAACCTAATGGGTACATATCAATTTTGGGCACAACATTTTCTCTGGAATTTTTGGGGCAAAAGCAGCCGTATAGTGCTCGGGTTTCTGTTTTGTTTACTTCGCAATGATCTCTGCACCTTTCAGGATACGCCCCCAACGCCGCCCACTTTCATCGTCCCACCGAAACCCAAGATTACCGTGGATGAATCATCTATTCTAACTATCGTTTGTGACGTCCGTGGCAGTCCCGAAATGGAAGTCATATGGCTAAAGGATAACCGACCGCTAAACGCTACTGACCGAATCCATGTGGAACGTGATGGCCTCACCTGCAGGCTTATCGTAGCCGATGTCACGCCTCAAGATGAAGGAAATTACACCATCACCGCAAAGGACAAGAATGGCGAAGAAAAAGCCGATTCGGCTGTGGTTGTGTCCCCGAAACGTGACGGTTCCCGCAAGACGTCGCTGAAGATCGTGAAGGGACCACCTGGTCCCGTTGAGAGTCTACACGTCGAGGATGTGACGACTGACACTATCGCTCTCAACTGGGAAGCCCCATCGAACACTGGTGGATCCCGAATTCTGGAGTACAAGTTGCAGATGCGAACTCCGGACCAACAGAGTTGGGTGGAGGCAGCGACTGTGACTAGGACTAGGTTTAACGTTAAGAAGCTGCCATCGAATACGGAGTATCTGTTCCGTGTCGCTGCAGTGAACGCTGATGGCCTTGGAGAATGGAGCACTGTGGTGAAAGCCAGTACCCTCTCAGCAGGAATGAAGCCGCAGTTCACGGAAGCACCTCCTTCGTCGCTGACTGTGATGGAAGGACAGCTGCTGAACATCTCGGCCAAATTTAGCGGCACACCCTCACCCTCGGTGAAATGGTACAGAGACAGAAGAGAAATCACGGACCTCGACAGCATCAGCATCGACAGCCATAGCACTTCGCTGACAATTCCCGAGGCTCGTCACGGTGTCGACGACTCGCTGTACTCCTGCCTGATCGAGAACGACATGGGTCAAGCAGCCAGCGACATCTCCGTGTCGATCATACTAAGCAGCGAAGAAGCTACAGAAATTGACTCTCGAAGTGAGCTCAGCGAGAGAATCGCACCCGGCGCTCCATCCCTTCTGAAGCCCCTGACCGACGAGACTGTGCAGGCTGGGCAGCAGGTCACCCTCACATGCAGAATCACAGCTAAAAATGGCAAGGTCGCGTGGTACCACAACGACGATAGGATCAAGTCCACTGGGCGTTACGAGCTGTTCAGCTCACAGAACGGTGTGCAGAAGCTGATCTGCCACAGCAGTAGCCAGAAAGACTCCGGCACCTATCGCTGCGTTGTGATGAACGACAAAGGAATGGCGCAGACCGAATGCGAAGTGATCGTCAAGGATGCCGCTGAACAGGTGACACCCACGTTCGAGAAACCTCTCGAGGACACCACCACACTGGTCGGAAAGGACCTGGTGCTGAAGTGTAGCGCCGTCGGCTCTCCGGATCCTGAACTTGTATGGGCGAAGGACGGAGAACGTCTGGCCACCAGTAGAAGAGTAAAACTTGTCTTCGATGAGAAGGGTGGATCAGAGCTGCATATCCGCGACTGCTGCGCTCAGGATGCTGGAATTTACCTCTGCACAGCCACTAATACCGCTGGTGTGCAGTCCACCCAGTGCACACTTACTGTCGTTGAGATTGCCGGTGCTGATGCTCACCTGGTCATCGCAGAAGCAGAAAAAATCGCGAAACCACGATTTATTCGAGCTCCTCCATCAACTATGGACGTTCACGAGGGTGGACAATTCAAACTGATTGCCAAGGTAAACACTTACTCAATTTTTCTCTCATTGTTTTCCAGTAACTGTTTGTTTTGTTTATTATACCAATAACTTTCAGGCTGTGGGCGAGCCCAAACCCTCAATCACCTGGAAGAAAGACGGAAGAGAAGTACTTCGTACCAACCGACTCTACAAGACCTATCTGACCGGTGATGGCGAGAGCCATCTGCTCGTTGAATGCGTTGTTTCGAAGACTAGTGGAATCTTCACTTGCATTGCTCACAACGCTCATGGCGAGGCTGAAACTGAGACACAAGTCATCGTCCGTGAGTATTTACTTAATTCATTTTTGGCCTGGATTTTTTCCAACGAAAGAGCTTAACAGGCTATTTTGACAGTAATGATATCAATAATTATGTCGCTACATACCCATTCCTCCCCACTCCTTATGACAGAGAATTATGGCTAAGAATAATACTATCAAATTAATGTTTAGATCGTGGTAAAACTGTTGCACCATCTGCCGAGAAGCCAACTTTCTCTCAGAATCTCAAAGACCTCGGTGTGGTGACTGGACATCCCGTTACTCTTAGTTGCAAGGTAAATAATTTGTTCTTCTCATCACTAAATGCTTGGTCTCGTGGTAAACCCCTGAAAAAAAAGAATTTATATGGGTTTTTTCTTGCTCGGCCTTTTTCACTCTGATTTCAGTCTCACAAATACATAATTAAAATCATTAATGCGAAAAGAATGCCAAAAAAATTGTGTAAAAAATTCATTCAAGAGACTCAATGAGGAGTAAAAAATCAATTTCTCATTTCATTAAGTAAAGTTAACCTGCAGGTCCACGGAGTGCCAGAACCAGAGCTGAAATGGTACTACATTGATGATGCTGGCAACATCACCAGCTTGACCGAGGACGAACATGGCTGGATCGAGTGCCGAGGAGGAGAGGTACGAGTGTTTGCTCTTAGCATCACCTGGTATCTTTAGAAAAAAAAGTGTTTTCGACTTTTTGTTACTCCTTAGCGTCATCAATACGAATTCTTGAGTTCTGAAGATTACCTGCAATGGGACTAGGAATAGAATTAAAATCTACCACACCTGCACCCCCGCTTTCATCCTGAATTTCTTTCTTGGTAGATTATGTACATGATTTCTTCATTTTGCGAGAACCAGTCGCATTCAGTTTCGAGCTCAAAAAAATATCTGCACCTCTTGAGAATAGACACATTTTGCCATAATTGATGATGTATTTCAAATGACATTATGGTGATCTGTTTGTTTTTTACTATGGGCCTTCTACTATTATTATATCTTACTATTTTTACTTCTTTAACTTCAATTGTACACCTGCTATGTCTAAGCTATTGGGGAAGGTGTGAGGAATGCGGCTGGAAGTTAAGGTAAATTCACCTAGAATTTAAGCGGAAACCGCTAACTTTTCCTGGCATTTATCCGAAATTAGCGCTTAGCTCGCCTATCGTTTTCAAGATGTACGTTCTACAAGTAGCTCATTCGGAATTTATCTGGCATCCGGCGGAAATTCGGCGAATTATGCAGATATTCCACAAATTTCTAGTCAGGTTATTTTTTATATTCTGATGCAGCTCAAGGACAATTTATAAAATGAAATACAAAAAAACTTACACGATAACGCCCGTGTAAACGGATATGCACTATTATATGAGTTTATGTGAGTAGTACTCTTAAGGTTGCTGAACTGAAAGCAGACTGTGTGCTGAGGAACCAACAAGGCACCTACCAATGCATAGCCAGCAACGAACATGGACAAGCCAGTTCGCAGTGCTATCTCCTCGTTGGAGGTGCGCATTCTTCCATTTTTACCCACGAGAATAGAAATTACGCATAGGAGCATAGGATTTGCTACTTCTTCTATTATTAACTAATCTTGTTTCAGAGCTCAAAGACGAACACGCCGGTCCTCCACGTTTCCTGCGATGCCTCCGTGATACTTGGACCCTACTTGGAGACGAAGTTGTCTTTGAAGTGGAGGTTGCTGGATATCCCGCTCCGGATCTCACTTGGTACCACCAGGATAAGCGCGTTATGGAAGGAAAGAACGTTAAGGTTAGTGCAGGTCTCATTGCAGTCCATTTTGGGAAATTCGCTAATTTGCCTGGCTATACTGCAGCTGGATCCATGCTTTTTCAGATAAATTACATTTCTGAGACGGTCTGCGAGCTGCGAGTGGCACAAGTGTCGCTTCGAGACCTCGGCAGTTACGCTGTTGAAGCCTCTAATGTGCATGGATTAGTGCGAACCACCTGCTTCCTGAATGTTGGAGAGCCGCGCCATGCGGAAGCACCGCAGTTCCAACAGATAGAAGCTCCAGAGATCGCCGTTCAGCCGAAGGTCGCCTTCCGGGAATCGGTAAGTGCTGAGCATCTACACATCTACCGTAATGCATCTACAGTAATTTTCACCCGCAAATGGTGCCTTTAGGTGAAAAAGTCGGCCTCAGCAGTGCGCATGGAAATGCGCCGAAAAGGAGCTCCACCAGTTTTCGTCCAAGGTCTAGAGGATATGGAACTGCAGGCCGGAGATTCGGCAGCAGTGGCTGGAAAGCTGGCACGCAGTAAGTGTTGGGCCAGGAGGTTATGGACCAGGTCTCCTGATTTTACCTTAGTTTAAACTTTTAAGAGCACCGTCATCGCCACGGAGGTGAGAAAGGCTCGAAGAGCGCTCGAATGGAGGCTCGCGGCCTGGCTGCAGCTCTTGTGGCTGGAATGAAGGTTGATGAGGATACGCCTAGGCAGAGCACTGAGGAAAGCAAGCAAGACATTGGTAAGTGATAAAAATATAGTTTATTTATTCATTTAGCACTAATCTTTTGTTGAGTATATGGTGAGAAAATTTCATATTAAAGTCATGATGAAAGTGGAGGTGGTGGTGATGAAATTTCTATTCTCACATGACTCACAAGCTATCTCAGCTGTCAAACATATGCCCATCCTTCTTCATACATCCCCTTACTATACATCCTCACCTCCAAATCCACTTAGACCCCCTTACAACTCTCTCAACTCTCTTTCGCACACAAACTCCATTGTAACAGCATTCTCCCCACATAAGGACCGATCTCCCCATAAGGCTCCCTCTTGGGAACCTATCGCATCAGTGACACGCTTGATCCTGGTATGGAATACTAATTTTCCTATGTGGTTACCGCAGTTCTCCTTTGGACTAATTCCAGGCTCGACTGTGACACCCTAGCTGTCTAACTGTACCTCAAATTGACCCTCATGCTCTCATAGAAACTAACGTTACTGTTCATTCCCAAGCTTCATTTGAAGGGGTAACTTCCCGGATCCCCATCCCAGAGCTGCCTCCCATAAATGGGATGCCTCATCACTGAAGTTACCTGTGGTAAACATGTTTACATCTCCAAATTTGCCCTTTATCTGCTCCTCGATGCATCACTAAGATTACCCAGGGTGAATGTTTCACGCCCATTTTAGCGATGGGTAAATTTGCGCGGTGTTACCACGTTTACCTTCGCACCCATGGGCATGAGTTCACCCACCTTTCCAGTTATGCGTCTGGGCCTAGTAGAGGCTTGTGCACACTCGCATCACACCCTGTTTGGACAGGTTATAACAGGAAGCAGAAGCAACCAACGTGAATGTGAACGGTAATGTAAATGAAATGTGTGGATGCGCAGACAGTCAAAGTGCCATATTTTGTGCGGTGTAGCTTGCACTGTTAAGCTAGAGCACTGAAGTCGCATGTAGCTTTGGAAATCGCTTATGTGTCCTTTTCAGCCATGGAAGAGATCCGGTTGGCAATCCAGGCAAGGAATCAGAATATGTGCAGACCGAAATTTGTTGTGAAGCCGAAACCAAAGAAGGTACTGCTTAACTGTTGGTTTTTGCGATGAATTCTCTGCAAAATCCAAAATTCCACAGGTTCTGGAAGAGTTCAAATCACTACGCCTGAAGACAGCCATTTCTGCCAATCCAACCCCAACGGTCTACTGGGATCGTGAGGGCGTTGTGTTGGAAACTGGTAACAAATATTCTATCTACAACGACGGTGACTTCTATTACCTTGAGGTTTGTGACATTTTTCTCTCATTTATCCATGAATTATCCTTGGTTCCTAGCATAGTAAGTCTATTGCTGTACCTTCAGGTACATCACGTATCTCTATTTGATCAAGGATTCTACAATTGTACTGCTTCAAACAGTGAAGGAATCGTCACTTGCTCATCAGAGGTAGGTTTGGAAACTTACCCAGGTTCTTCGCCACTAACGTAGGTTCACCTTATTCCAGGTGGAGGTGATTAAACCCACCGAGGATACCGCGATGCAGCAGGAGAAGAGAAGACACAAGAAAGAAATGCGAAAGCCTGACTTCATCGAAGTCCTTCCCGGGAAGATGAAGGTAAATGTCACTTATCGCTTGACTTTCTAGTTTTATATAACCAGGAAAATTTCCAGGCGAACGCCTGCGAACCGCTGTCAATCGAGTGCTCTGTGGCAGGATATCCTGCACCGGCAATTCGATGGCTGCGTAATGGCATTCCGCTTTTGCCACAAGCAGAGAGGTAACCTAGTTCTTTAAAGGTTTTCCTTAGAAAGTAAATAATTATCCATTGTCACCCAGGTACTCGATGTCATACGATGGCGAGTGTGCCACGCTGAAGTTCGCCTTTGTCTCCGTTGCTGATGAAGGAGTTTATACTATTGAAGCTAGGAATGAATTTGGAGAGGCGAAGACACAGGTAAGTGCATATGGGGAGCCAGCATCCACATCTGAAGCACACTTTATGGAAACCATAGGACCGTCTATTACGGTAAATAAATAAAGAAACGTAGAGATTAAATAATATAAGGGGAAAAAATCGTTTCCCTTCCACATTTCACAACCATGGGGACGAGGATAAGAAGACATCAGAGATATCTACAGCAGTAAGAAGGCCTCCAAGTACTAACTTTTTGATTAAATTAGAGGGTCGACAATCAACTTTTCTTGGAAAAATTCTTCTTTTTTCTGAAAGAGGCACAATTTAAGAATTGAAAACTATTGTTAGAGGAACGAATTAAATCCTCCCTCCCTCCCCTTCCCGGTTTCGTGGGTAGAAATTGAACGCTTATAAGACGATTGCATTTAACCAAAATTCGGTTGACTACGGCCAATCTTTTCAATTCCTTTCCTCCTTAATTTGTGGATTCTTCCACAACCCACGGTTAGTTCAAAGTGCTCAAAACGCTTTAGTCATAGATCTTTTTTTTTCATGAAACTGTGTAGTGACATAACAGTGTTTGAATTCAAAGCCAAATCTGCGCAAGGACCGCAGCAGAAAGTCAGCAGACCTGGAGCTATCTTGCGCGCCTTCTGCCTGCTGCATACCTTCAGTACCTAACCAGCAGTATAACAGCCTTGGTCAGTGCCCTGGAAGATACCCATTTGGTCCTGCCGTTACTCCTTATTTATTACTCTCGTACTTTCGCTTCTTCTCTAGAAGTCTTAACACCCTTCTCAAAGTCACATCATGCTGCGGTCCATCCATAATTTTGGCCAAAGTTTAGTGTTGAGTAGCTCTTGAAAATTAATGGACATCGAACTTGCGGAATATTTGCTAGAATACTGTTTACGTTGCAGATGTCGCTTGAAATCGATCCTGGAGATTCTATGTCTGCCGATGGAATTCCGCCTCTCTTCAGGTCAGTACCATCAGCTTTCCCACATCTTCACTAGTTAACCTAACTATGCCATGAGAAAATATAATACTTACTGCGAGTATCCACAGAATGTTGTTCCAGAACTGAAAAAGTACGAAATATCATCAAAGCAAACGACGGAGAGCGTGTCGAATTAGTAGCCGAGCTTGTTCAAGGTACAAATTTCGCTATTTTACACCTACTACTACCAAAATCAGCTCAAAAAATGTAAATTTTAGGTTCCGAACCTTTGCAAATTCGGTGGATCCGCAATCGCGTCGCTATAGCCGATTCGCAGTCGTTCCAATACGTCCGTAAGGGCGGAGACGTACGTCTAGTGATTGCCGATGCGTTCCCAGAGGACGGAGGAGAGTACGCTGTGGAGGCACGCAATCAGTATGGAACGGCTCGATGCATTATGAGACTTGATATACACAGTAAGTTTGGGTTGGCTTTGATTTGGCCCCGGATGTATCATTGAGATTACTCATGGTGAACGTGTTAACGTACCGAAACTCACCCTTTACCTGATGTGTTCACCCATAACTGACGTTGTCTGTACAAGCTGCTACAAGGGGGTAACATACCTATACAAGTGGGTAACATATTTACTATCCCTCCCAATTATGCATCCGGGCTTTGGTGTGCTGTCGCGGTCATCCTGGTCCAGTTTTCATTCCTTAGCTGGTACCGCCTCGCGACGCTCCGCAGCATGCGAGGCGGTTTTGTTGTGGTTTTGCGCTTGTTCCGACATGTCATTGCACCGTATCACGTAGATTCGTACCGGTTACTACCGTTTTTTTCCTCGTTTGAACTCGTTAGGATCGGCGCGATGCATGTCGAGACGTGCAAGAACCATAGCTAAACCGCGTCGCAACAGTCCGCGCTGCGATGGTGAGATGATGCCAGCAAAGGGACCAAAACTGAATTATAATGACCGCCACTGTATTTACTACCGTTCAATCATTTTTGCATTTGCGAAAACCGCCAATCCGTTCTGAGATGGTCTGCCGCGCCGCACCACCCACGCGACGCGGCGGACCATCTGGGCGCTCTGGTTGTTGGGAGTTTGTCGGTATTGTTATTTGCCTATGTTTTTCGCCCTCTTTGCCTCCACTCTGAAAATGGAGGAAGATGCAAACATAGGTCTGCCGCGTCGCACCATCTACGCGGCGCGTCTGACCAGCTGAGCACTGTGTTGTCAGGCGTTGTCAGTACTGATTTTTCACCTATTTTCCACAGTTTTTCTTCATATTTTTGCTTCCACTCTGAAAATCATGGAAAATACAAACAAAATCGCATTACCGGTAACGCTTGACAACCACAGGACTCAGCTGGTTTGCCGCGCCGCGTGGGTAGTGCAACGCGGCAGACCAGATAAGCAGTTTTCTGCGATCGACACTGTTTATTCGTATACTTCGAATACTATTCCGTTCAGGTCATGAACGTTCGCTTGCCGAGGACGCGCCTCGAATTGTGAACGCGCCTCCTCTCGTCAGGGCTGTTCCTGGCGATGCGGCCGAGCTCACCGCGCGGGTAACGGGCCATCCGGATCCTGTGATTGCGTGGGCGAAGGCTGGAGAGGCTATCACCAACTCTGAAAAATACACTGTAAGTAATGGTAAAAATTGGAGCATTAGGTTAATCTCTTACCCTACATTTACTCGACCAGAAATGGAGCATAGCATCAACAACTACATGATTTTTTCCAGCTTTCTAATGAAGGCATTGAGTTTACGCTACGCGTAAGCGATGTCGTACGTACTGATGCCGGAAAATACACAATAACAGCGGTGAACGTCGCTGGAGAAGCGACTGCCACCATTGAGCTAGCAGTTGCTGAACCTACAAGGTAGTAATTTTATCCATGGGTGCTTTCTAGGATGTTTCAAGGATTCTTACCAAATTCCTCGCTCTTTTCAGTTCATCTACGATGCAACCGCGCTTCACTCACGCCCCAGTATCGGTACAATCCCGACTTGGACAACGTGTCGAGTTGCTGGCTTGTTTCAGTGGACAGCCGGCACCCGTTTGCCGATGGTTCAAGGGTGACGTCGGACTGGAGGATGGTGAGACATCAACTTTCCCACGTTTTCTTTTCTCTTTATGTTTCCTGACACTAATTTCGTGCCTTCCAG
>KN731867.1:0-11666 GCA_000816745.1 Ancylostoma duodenale | reverse complement strand
TATAACACTTTAAATTGAAGGGTCCATTTCGGCAATTAATTTCGCAACAACCTAATATAAGCGTGAGTATTCGACAATGATTAGCACATGTACATTGGAGAATTTTGTTAGAACTCTGAGAAGACGATTTTTAAGTGCACTAATTTGTTGCGTTGCGTTAAACGAGGATGGTCGAGTTGCGCTGATCTGGTCTGACAGAAAAGTCGATAACGGTGCCTCTGCCGTCACGTATTTTCTTGACACATTTGGATAATTGCCTGGATTTGCAGCATTCTCGAGTTAAGAAAAAACGGAGAAGGAAAATAGGAGTCTCTCAAAAGGCCCAGAAAAGCATAGAGATTGGTAATATGGGTCCGCTGGAACTCTCAGACAGAAATAATGTTTAATTTTCACCGATTTTCTGCAGCAAAATGAGCCGGCTCTTTATTTCTGAGGAACCTCCTCACTCGAACCCCCTCCCTTCCACGGCTGCCAAGGGTCCCCGGTCATCGAAATTTGACCGTAAAGCACTTCCTTCTTCATCCGTAGGATTGTACCTTCCTACATATTTGAACTACTTAAATATTTTTCGACTTGGCATTGCCGATTTTTCTTCATCTAAAATTTCGTTGAAATTGCGAAAATGTTGGTCCAACTTTTCCCGAAGTGGTAGAACATGAGATGCTGAAGGTGGATACTATTCTCGATTGCACCGTTACTAAAAGAAAGAAAATGAAAGAAGAGAATTATTTACATGAAAAAAAAAACCGGCCGGGAAGCGTTAAATTTTAACAAGAAAAGGAGTCGTGAAAAAAGCCGCACCAACCTAAGTAGCCTGTGTACACGAGAGCTTTTATTTGCTGGGTGATTTGAATGGAAGAAGAGGACAGCAAAGAGATTGTCTGGGTGCTTGAGCATAGCATTGTAGTGACGCTTGTGGGTAGACTAATATTGCTGGGACTTTCAGGCCTTTTCTGAACTAAGCACGAGAATGTCCGGACCCCTCGCCTAGATTTGAGACGACAAAAAAAGAAACACCGGTAGTCAAATCCAGCGCTCATGCGTCTTACCATCTCTTTGGACAGGTCAGAACAGGAAGCAAGAGGTTCGGGGAAGAATGAGAACGCTGATATCATCGAACTGTGTGGAACCAGAGTGCCACATCGAATGTGACGTGGAGCGTGAGAGCAGGCCTTGAACACTGAAGTCTCCTATGCCTATCAGCACTTCTCTGAATAACTGGGGACATCTGTACAGTCGCAGATTGCGTGCCTATCCTGGCCCAGACTGCACCTCATCAGCAATGATAAAGCACCATACTCTAAGGCTTGAAAACGAGCAAATGTTAGATTTATAATCCGAACAAATATTTGCATAGAAGTCCTCTTGGAGGTAGTATTATCACTGAGATTTCATGGATTTCGTAGGCGATCGTTTCTTTATGTAGGCGTTGTAGAAGAACTCGGCGAAGAGATAGAGGTAGCTGAGATACATGAGGCCACCGATTGACAACACATTCCAGCTGAAAAGACGGTTTTTACTTTGTTCGGGATCCTGGCGAGATTTAACAGTGAAACTGTGTCTTACCTGACAGCACAGTCTGGAATTTGGTTGTACGTCTTGATAACGACAAGATGTGCAAAGATGTAACAGCTGATGACGAACTGCACAATCTGTATGGTGGTGATGAATTTCGCCACCGGTCGTGGTGTCTGGATCTTCAGAGCGCGCACTCCGAAGTAGCTGCAATCGACAGATTCATGTATTTTTACGCGTTTGGTGTTAGCCTCAGTTGATAACTCACAAGTACATGATTGTGTGCACGGTGAGGTTGAGCGCTAGTGACCAGCGAGCCCACGCCTGATGTTCTGAGTATGTGATGGCGGCGTAGACGAATGTCAGAGCGTGGTGGTACCAGTGCATGAATATCACCGGCTTTTTCCTAAAAAAAATTGTGTTAACGGTATTTAGTAAGGTTACTTTCCTTTCTTTGTTTTCTTTATAGCTGATACACACAGGAGGCTCGACCTCCTTCGCTTTCTATGTTCGGCCGTCAAATGGGTCTTCGAAATGCTGTTATGCTATGATCCACGGATTTATGGGTATGAAAAGATGGAGTAGAGCTATTCTCTGTTCTGGGTCCAGTTCGATGCAATATGAATTGACTCTGATGTGAGAACCCGTCCAAGAAATCTGCTCTGAACATTGCCATCCACACTTGCAAAAATAAATTTCGTTAAGTTGTTATTCTTCTTTTTACCTGAAGCCCGTCTGAGAGTAGGAACGAAACGGACAATTTGAATTTCTCTAATTTCTTCCTTTTCTATCCTGGTTTTGCATGAATTATTTAATTAATTATTTTCCCTTATTTATTTACTCACTGATACCCACTTAAACGCTGTATATTTGCAGCAAGTATATACAGGAAACTGCAGTGATTTTAGGCCCGCAGCACGCGCAACACCACACGTCACGTGACACTCTGATTGTCTGCGCATCCACACATTCCATCTTTATCAGCGTTTACATTTTTTTTCCAAACTTAATTCTTCCCGTTCTAACCTGTCCAAACAGGTGGTGAGAGCGTGCACATGGGCCTCGAGCACTGGGGTCTTCTTTATTCATCGCAACAAGAATAGATAACAGAAGCTGCTGACGCGTCACTGTCTCTGATTTATTTATTTAGATTTATTTATTTACTGGAATCTTCAATACTTTGTTTCTAAAGTAAGTCCTAAGGAAAATAATGTGACTGTCTGAATTTTTTTTTCCAGAGTCTTCCATCTTATCTGTTTTGGCCAATGCTTGCAAAATTGTACTCGCAGTCTTTATTTCCTATATTTCCTTCAACATATTCACGACAACGTCGCTTCTGTACGATTTTTTTTGGAGAAAGACTCATAATTAGCAGTGTAACTAGCAGATAATAGCCTATTCACCAATACCCAAGTGCACGCCAACGGGAAAACAGATGTTTCCATAAAGTTTTTGGAGAGCTGGGCTGTGCATCGTTTCAGCGCGCATGTAATTTGGCGTGTCGTGCATATGTTAACGAAAAGGGGATAGAACGTGGAAAACACGTGGCGCGAAGGGGAGAAATTTTCGTTCACAGTTAGTTTTTGCTTCTTATTACACTTCACCTAGGAATCTAAGATGATACGGAAGTCTACAAATATCGTTGGGCACACAAACTCTTCTATTTCATCAAAAAACATTGCTTTGTTCTCACCTCAGCACTAAGAACATAGTGTCTCCAAGTTCCGGGGCCTTTGACATGACGAATGCCCATCCCCAGAAACCCGTTGAAGGATCCGTGTAGTAGTTGTGGTTATTACAATATGTGCCTGAAATTTGTATTCATTCACCATAAATACGTCAGATGCAGAATCATGGAGTTGTTTTTCATTTTACTGCCGATCTTTTAGCGCTGAAGAACTAGTCTCACCCGATTCCACGCCATTTCTCAGAATTGTCACCTCAGACGGTCGCCTGATTGCAATTCGCTTTGAAACCAACAACGGTGATTACGATGACTAGTCGGTTTCGTTATCAGTGCTCAGACTGTTCTAATCACAGGGCGTAAGTTCGGGTCTCGGCCACAAAAGATCAACATACACACAGAGTGCGCGTAAATTATTGGCGCGTGCATTTTTGAGCCCTGAACAGGGACGGCAAGGTGAACTCGTGAGCCATATTGTAGGTTTGTTTGGTGAAAGCACTTTTGTTGTGAATGAGAGATAGTTTTTCAAGTGATTTTCTTTAACGGCTGCACAAACCTGTGGAAATTTCCACTTTCAGTCGCTGTTAGAACGTTGTTGCAGCTGCCTTATTCCCAATGTTTTCTGGATCTTCATGAGTCGCGTCCGAATTCATAGCTAGCTCACGTCTAAGTCTCACTATATGATTGGTATGATGGGGTGTAGCAACTGGACCCTGACGTGGGTGTCATGGCCTGAGAAGGCGCCCTACATTTGCACCAGTTTTATTCGTTTCCAGGGCTGGGATTCATGAAACGATAACCTAGCAAACCAACGATGGTTAGCGTGATTGGTTTTCGAATGGACGCTAGGAGACGCAGGATGCGAAATTTGGTTCGTTGGCCTGGTCTCGCTTGGTTATGCATTTATGAATCCTAGCCGTTGTGAAGTGTAGGAGAAACTCCAACTCCAAAAGAAGAGTTCTTGCAGATTGATTCGACGCAAGTTTACAAGGTAGTATTGATTCAAAAGCTGTTTCATGAAAAAAAAAACTATCCGATTTTTCTGATCAAGAGGATTGCCTCCGTTACCCACTACATTTGTAACCTCACTAATCCGTATTTAAATGTGTTGACGGATTGCTTTTCCACTGCTTTTCTAGAAAAGCTACGCATGTTAGAAGAGGTCCTCAAAAATTAGAAACATTCAAGTGCCAAGGGCAATGTAAACAAGGGGTCACTTCAAGCCTGTGGAAGCTCAACAAAAGGTCATTTGGAAAACTGACTGTTGTTTCTGATAGTAATACTCTGGAGCCCTGGTTTATATAGTATGCTGATCAAGGAAAAAAAAAGAAGCAACAGTACTGCTCATTCTCTAACATTAGCTACATATCATGCCTTTCTGTAAATGAAAAGGAGTAGAGGTGTGGGTACGGCGGGATTGGGTGGAAACGAGATGTGCTCTTCTAGGCAAGAAGTTGTATTGAATTTCAAAAAAAAGATTATTAATGACCCTCTCAATTTTAGAAGAGATCGAACTACATAATTGAAAGAGACAGATAATACTGATGGATGGAAGACATAACATTATTCTAGTTTAATTCCTCTATATTGATTTAACTCACTCTGATTATTCTTTCCTAAGAGATAGAAGAAAAGCCTTGTGGAAGAGATTTCGAAGGAGACGCGGGCAACTTGCACGGAAGACTATTTGCTTCCAATCTTTGATCACGCTTAGCACCGCTTATGTTCACCGACTTTATAAACAAGTGCGTTCAGGGCTGTTCAGCTCTACCAGTGATCAGTGAAGCAAATAGTCTTGAATGCAAATTGTCAAGCTCATCTTTGAACAAGCTCATCTTTGAGGTCTCTTCCACAAAGCTATTCTATGAACAATGCTACAAAAACTCCTGAGAAAAACCCAATAAGTGCCTATGCACAACACGCATATACATTGAAATCTGACAGTGCTCACCAGCATTTTTTTAGAGCTGTGTTTGGGATGATATTACTTATGCACATTTTTTTCCGAGGACATCATCAAACGTATGCCCAATTCTTCACCGGAATCCATGTCATGGTGGAAATGTGTATGACAGAATAGGAATAGACGTGTGATGATTCCAAGTTTCAATTATTACCCGTGAATATACCAGATAACGGCTAGAGAGATTTGAATGCTATTACAAAGACGGGACTCACCTACGAAACCATCCTTCCGGAAGACCTCGAATAATTCAGGAATCAGCTTATACGCGGCGACACCGGAGAACAATGAGAACATGAAATTCCATGCGGCCAACGTGCCGTCCAACTCGAACGGCTTCCTATTTCGCATAAATTTTTGTCCGAGATAAATTGCTAACAAATATGCAACGGTAATCTGGAAAGCAGATAAATTCAACACCTCAGTCATGCGTGGATTTATATGGCAGGAGGCCTACCTTGTATGAAGTGGGGACCCATTGGGACATGAAGGAATCAGTTTTATCGAGATTCCATGATCCGAGCAAAACGTCGGACAGCCCAACTGTTGGAGACATTTCTGTAAGTGCGAGAAGTCTTTACTGGTTGAATCCATACCGATATGTCGTTGCTCGGCTCGCGATTAAAAAAATTCGAGAATAAAGTTTGATTCTGAGAAAAGGAGGCGCCGGAAACTGGAGAATTTGCAGCGAATGCAGCGATAAGAGAGAGCGAAACCGCGATTATATAAGACAGCATAACATCACGCCATGCCGCATGAGTCTTTTGGGCACTTTCGGCGATAAGTTATCATCAGGGTGAAAGGTCGCCGTGTTCAGGTAGCCAATGCGCATATTTCTGCATATGTAGTACTGGCTAGGCTGATAACCTTCTTATAAATTTAGCGATTGAATGAGTAACATGCGAATAATTTGCAATTTTTTCTGCGCATGTCAGAGGGAGAACCCTTGCTGTTTTTTTTAGAGTCACACGAATCGACGGTAGTCGGGGACTATCTCACAACGTAATGGTGAACGCAACGGATTGGTTCTATCTTTTCTCCGGGGGAAAGGATTTTATTTATTTTTATTTAGTACACATAAAGCTGGTATGCCATACATTACAGATAATTGTAGAACATTGCTAGATTGTAGAACATTATAGAAACCACAAACATTCAGATAGATCAATCGTAGCAATACATAGATCTCCAACTTGTCGAAGGTTGGACCAGGGGGGGGGGGTCCTTTCTTTTTTAAAATTCAGATTCAGATTAGAGCATAGACTATCGTTCATGGAGTGAACAATATTGGCAGATTATCACCTTAGCAAAGCGAACACCAGAGGTTTTTGATAAAAGCAGCATGCGCTTTGTATGAAAAGGAAGTGTCAGATATACCCACATCAGAGTTGAGAGGGTTATCAAATTTTTCAAAAGCCCAAGAATTCCAGATTGTGACAATGTGTGGGTTCAAATGTATAATAAAAACGCATGGTCAGTTTTTCAAAAGCAAAATATAAGAGGAACTACATAAAGCGAGCAGCACCAAATGGAGAAATGAGGGAATACGGGAAACCGGGAAACCAGAGCACCTCTCTCCCATCATTGGAACTGTTGGTTGAAACTTTAAGCATCAGTGAGCACCGCTACACTTCTCAGTTGGAACCGCTTCTCAGCATCCTTACTACATCCCGGCTCAGGCGGCCCTACAACACCGTTGTAGTCAGTCAGGTGACGTTTTCCCTGGTAGCAGCTGCTACTAGCGCATTCTAGCAGAACTGTGGTTCCGTTTCCAGCATCTTCCGCTGTACGCTGTATTTGAGGATTTGCATACGTCTGTTTGCATTCTGCACCCAACAATGTGAGAAAAATGTCACACAAGTTTGCGCAAATAGCTAAGTTGTGGATGAAGCACTGGAAGTGATGAATGTGTGTACAAAGCCGTATAATCTTGCACAAATTGAGCGGGAAATATGTTTTACGGGTAGTTGTAATGCTGTGTGATGCAATACCTAGCGATCATTGCTATTTGAGCGTGGCAGTGCTGATCCTTTCACTGAAGAAAAAACCTCTGTGATGGCTGTGCGCAGACCTACTGGGCCGAAACCGCTTCTGAAACTTATCAAAACCCCTTGCAGAGATCTGCTTATTTTACGCAAGAAAGAATTTTGGCTGGAAAATTCATCTAACCTGAATCCTAAAGAATATCGCAGAAATCTTAGAAAACATCTCTGAGCGTTGTAGGCTCGTAAGGATACCGAACTTTCCCGAATCGGAGCCATGCTTTTTTCCACTGTCAATGAAGTGGATCATGTGATGGTGCGCCTATCAGTTGGAACACTCTAGCCGTAGAGCGGCATACATTATGAACAATCTGGCATTCCTAAAACCTTTAAACCAAAGTATACTAACAGTCCGGAAAACTTATACTTTTGTATGTCCAGAACTCCCTCAGAGGTTCATTTTGTCGATGTCGTTCGCGAAAGACATTTATCTACCGAGAAATGTCTATATTTTTCAGTAATTCTCGGTTACCGCACCTGTTAGTTCAGGTCACTTGTCGGTAAGTTTCAGCAGGACCAACTGCGTAGCCAAACACTTCTAGACATGCCGATGTAAGGCCTCAGTAAGCTACAGATTCAGGTGCTCGTATCTGCATGTACTTATCTACAAGGTCTTCTTCAGTGGTATTTCGCCTCAGCTGATACCAGCAGATTTCAGCATGCGGTGAAAGCACATAGATGACTGATGAGAGGGAAGGAATTCAGAAAAGTTGAAGTGTTGCTCAATATACTACATTCATCTACACAAATGTCCTATGAAATTCTGGATTCGCTAATAAAGTGTTTCGATCTAAGTTTACATGGATATCCTATATAATCTGGATCCACTCAATCTTATCTAGATATATCTATCTTATCTCTTACTTTCCAGCAAAATCACCTGTTTCACGAAGGTCTTGGAATGGGTGGTGCTGCGAACGCCCGTTATCAGACCACCCCTAGCACGGACGCCTCCGCTGCCTCTCCCAACTATTAAAAACCTGGTCAGAAACTAATTTTAATTGATAGCGTCGCAGGTACAGATCTTATGCTCAGTTCAAGTAGCAGACATCAAGGTGAATGACCACTAACTCCTAGAGCTTGAGGCGAATTTACAAGCCATACTTTACATGTTTTCCTGTGAGCCTTAAGCTGAAGAAAACAGCTACTAATTCTCTGAACACCTTCTGCTGCGCCAGTACAGACAAGGAAGCAGCATCCTACTTATAATTTTTCCTGTGATGAAGGTTTTGTTTCACAAGAATTTTTCTCGATTTTCTTGAGGACGACTTTCAACAATTCTGATCCCTTGCACGTAACAACGACCTACAAACTCAATATCTAAGTAGAGACTCATAAGTCAGGAAATGAAGAGGGTAACGGAGACAACTCCCGTGTAATTAAATTCGGGGATATTTTCGCAAAATCACTTTTGCCTGAATTTCACCTTGTTATACGTAAACTGGCCCAGAATTAGATCAGGAGGTCTTTCTTTGGCCGATATCTTTTTTTCTATTTTTGCATATCTATGTATAGGCGTCGTCAAACATTTCAAGAGTTTTACTGGGCGTCTTTTTACTGTTGATTTGTACCCTTGAGATCTCGAAACCAGCAAAACCGTTCCATCAAATATGACGCCTCCTCGAACCGTAACGATCATGTCGCGATCCAAGCCATCATACGGTACCTAGAAACTTGGACTTTAAACTTTAAACGGCCGGACACAGAAATTCGGGCTCACCTTCAGTCCATCTCATGAACTTATGGAGAATGTGACAGTGACCGACTCCGTGTTAAAAGCGGTTTAGCTAGGAACCTTCCTCAACCCTGGGCAGACGAAAAAGAGATGACTTGGAAAACTATTGTAGGCTTTAAGTTATCTGACTACAGGTATGTATTTCACAAATTATTCTACAAGACTACCGAGGAAGAATACACCTCCGAATGAACAAGCTGAGTCAGCTCTTTCGGAAAATTCCTGCACAACAGCTGTGAACGTGCTTTCAAAGGACAAAACGTATTTGAAATTGAAGAAATATTTACAATACAGAGATAGAGGTGGAATGGGAAGTCTGACAAAGAGAGGAAAACACTATCACTGGGCAAATTCGCGTTCCTGGCTGATATTTGCAAGAGCGAAACGACGCTAATAGAGGAGGACACCGCAGTGGGAAAATGTGTGATGCCCCAAGAAAAAGGTGTGAAGAGAGAAATGCAAGTGATCGCGATTCGGTGCTCAGAGAAGACCGTGACTGACTTGCAACCTACAGAATGACTGATGATTCAGTTTAAGTGGACTGACTGAGCGACTGTAGTGACGGAGTGATTCACTTTGTTGAAATTTCTCACTACCCAGGGAATGGGGTAGATCGGTAGTAACAATTATTTTGGTGTTCTTAGTACATCCAACCTTAAACTGGAAATCATTCCCATACGCATATGTTCCAGAACCTCTACGTAGTTAAGGTTACTATCCCAAAGCTGTGAAATTAGTGTTCCCTAATGGATTGTAGGAAAAGTTCTACGGTTTCCCGAGAAACAGACAGCAAGGATCGAGTCAATAATTACAGCACATCAAAGCAGTGAATGAAGAGGCTCCAAAGGTGAGCTATTTTGGGGGAAAACTCGAAAGAGGATAATAATAACTTTCTGAGCAGAAACTACCAAAAACGGGAGGGGTTTGGAATTTCAAAAATATAATTAAAAACACTTCCAAGTTTCAACAATATTGAAAAGTTGAAAAAAAAAGTTTAAGAAGAGCAGTGGTAAGAAATCAGAAAAAAATTAAGAAATAATCCGAGAAAATCCTGAAAAATTTTGTATTTTTGTAAGAGATTGTAGGAAATTTGTAGACCCATTGCTTGTAGGGACAAGGTAGTGGGGGAGGGGGGTGGGAGAAGAGAGAATGTGACGATTCCCAGAAACCAAGGCAAGTAATAAACAGTACGCCAGAAAAGCTGATTGGAAAGGGAACGACATACCAGGTCATTGTCATTGAGACCCAGAAATGAAAAGAAACTCGAATTTTTAGGCAAACAGAAGGGGTGACACGAATCAATGACGTCTGATAGCGCGAAATTGTTGACGAAAAGAACGTCAAGGAAAATGAAGAAGGGCAGGGCTTTGGTCGAGGGACAGCTTAGAAAATTAATTTCTCAGCTCATTTCCATGGACGGTTTCTGCCATGGAAAAATAAGAAAAAAAATAAGAAAAAAAAAGCCGCGGTCTGTCACGTCATCTGCACATAAATGAATCCCTCCTACTGACTCCTTCATTTTTGGGTGCGTAGCAGTTTTTTTATACATCCGTAAAAAAGAGACGAAGCGGTGATCTTTGTTGGAGAAAATAATGGTTACGTTAGTGAGGGCGTGCTCTCTCACTAGTTTCAAACATTGGACCCTTCCACAAATTCTGCATTTGTTGTTTGACTTTTCCTGATGCTGGATTTGAGCTTGTCCGTTACGGTCAAACTTGGGCTTCGAGGTTCTTATCATCAAAAAATGCTGGACGAAATTTGTTCCCACCTATCGAAACCAATATACATGTAGGTGTGAGTAGATTCTAGTAGTTTTGCATAGATTTAATCACGTGATCGGTTATGTCATTTTTTTGTAGACATTTTCTGGCAGTACGGAGGCGAAATTTAGCCATGTTGCACAGTCCGGTATCCAACCTCGAGGGTTGTGAACGGATCATTTTAGCCATTGTGATGAGTTTTCTGAGCGGTCTTACCACTGTGTGTGTTCTACGGGTGAACACACTGCATAGAGTACAACAGGAGAAGCGCTCCGAGTTTGAAATGAGAGTATTTGGTTCAATAACTACAGGCAGCACTGAACAAAACAACCGTCCGGATCAGCGAGTATTTCACTGGATTGTTGCCTATTCATTAATTCTAGCGCACGGTCATACTCGATTCCGCAGCTATCGATCAAAATGTACGGCGGAGGCAGGAAAACGATGAAATGTCATGGATGACGTGACCAGAAGGCAGTCTACCTGAATCTACCAAATATAGAAGCATTCCAGATTTGTCCACATTAGCAGAGAATCTGGATCCGTCACTATGATCGAATTTCCCAGCGAGAATGAAGGTTCAATTCGATTGTGCGTTGCAAATGAGGTGCAGTGGAGGGAGACGGCGAGTGTACGCATATCGCCCGATCACTGGCATCGGCCATTGTTTGGTCACGCCTTTTCTCCGTGAGTTCGTCGCGAATCAAACAGGGAGCTGAACAAACCGTGAGCGGATATGTAACTACAGAGCAGGCTCCAGCTAGCAATCTCGTGCTCTCTTCAGACGTGGTTTGTTGCTCATGTTT
Organism: Ancylostoma duodenale; assembly: GCA_000816745.1. Classification (NCBI taxonomy): domain Eukaryota; kingdom Metazoa; phylum Nematoda; class Chromadorea; order Rhabditida; family Ancylostomatidae; genus Ancylostoma; species Ancylostoma duodenale. The sequence goes on along the minus strand of KN731867.1, from coordinate 161 downwards.
TGGGGATAATATTGGTTAAGTTGATCCTGTTATTACATGAATAAAAGACATAAACTATTCGAAAACAGTGCTTTCTTCCATAGTATATTTCTACTAGTAATTTAATGCAAAGAAGAAATATATCCGCTTGAAAAGGACAATGAAAAAGATAGAAGAGCGGC
>KN731866.1:0-11666 GCA_000816745.1 Ancylostoma duodenale | reverse complement strand
GTCGCTCCGGGGATTTTTACTATAGTGCAAGACGTGTTTCTCATTGATCACTGCAGGAATCAGCACGTGTGCTCGTTTATGTTGGAGTAGGTGTTCGTGGGGTTACACATGTGTTTAGAAGTTTCTGAGCAGTAGTATTTGCTAGTCAAGAGCGACCAATGTCAGACGGCTGATGTTCGCAAAATGAAATATTTGCGCTAGGGAAAGGTTCATGGAAAGATCTCCACATTTTCCTTTCATAAAAGTGCTCATACATTGAGAAACAGATGAGAGGTTTCCCAAAATTGTGAGGAACTATGTATTATATTTCTATGCAGAAAACACATTCGAATCAGTAGCTTTCATCCCAAACCAATTTATTGAGTGTTTCATCTTTAACCTTATTCCAGGTGCTTCCCACATCAAAGGACTGTCCATCCGAAGCAGTGACGATTCTGGAGCAGATGCTCGTTTACATACCAACACAAAGACTACATGGCCCACAATTACTATGCGATCCATTTTTCAAAGAACTGTTTGACAAGAAAACGAAACGACCTTCGGGCAAGCCAATAGCCTGCCTCAGCAGCGCAGTATGTTAAATTTGTGAGGCCAGCCTCTGTTAATACAAGAATAACCCAGTTCAGGACGTGAAAGAAGTACTTAGCGGTGATGTTTCGATGACTGGATCCATACAATCAACAATACAGTGACATGGGACAGGATCGCACTTAATTGACTCGATTGACACAACATGATAAACATTTGACATTTTGAGGGCTGACTTCTGGGTTATAATCGTCCCTGTTATCAAAGGCATAATAACTTGATTAACACACTAACATTAGAGGAATACCAGAAAATTCACCTAGATTTTTAGATTAAGGAGATGGACGTCTTAGTTTGGCGGTGCTGGAGCCGATTTATAGGGCCGGCACATTAAAGTAGACTGTATCTTACATATCGGTTATCGCCAAAATCTCGCACTCTCGACCGACTCGATCCACCTGCCTCAGTAGCTGCGCTTACCCTGGATCCAGCGCTACACATCACTGTAGAAGAAACGATGGAAACATTGAAGCAGATGAGGTCAGGCAAAGTGACTCGTCTCGATGATATAGCGGCAGAGCTGTGGAAGTCGAGTGCTTGAATTCCGCTGAATGGCAAATAAGATTCTTCAACCAGGTCCCCGCACAGATGAGGGCACCTGTGGACTGGCAGCAAAGCACGGCGGTACTGGGTCAGGGTTACATGCTTACATACTTACATACATACGTGCAGACACACATGTAAACAGGCTGAGCGCGTTATTATATAGAATGATAATGGCAATACCAGCATAGTAAAATGAAATGCAAAGCAAACCGTATATCTGATAAGGAATTATTATTGACAAGATGTAGCGGAATGCGACTGTCATTTTTCACTCACGCAAATAAGTATGAAACCAAAGTCATTGTAGTTTAGGTCCGACTACTCTAAGCTGTACTCTTGTACTGACGTACATCTTTGGACTCTGATTTACCCGCATCCCTCACCTGACTGAAGCTTCTGAAAATGACAATGTATTCGCATGAGCAGAGGTGCTCCTTCCACCGCAAATTCACTTCCTTTGATGCATCTCTAGCCCTAGAAGTCCAACAAAGTGAATGATCTGAAGATCAAACGGCAAGACATCCCAATACTCTACATGTTTCGGAATTATAGTCAAGGACTCATTACTCTCTTGGACTTGGTACTTAAGACTTAACTTAAGTATGTAAACAAGGAATATGAGTGTGCGAAACAATGGTGAAGACGAGAGACGGAAACATCGCAATGAAATAAAGATTTCACAACCAACTCGTCAAACCACAACAACTCAGAATTTTGAAACTCTCGTTTGAACGCCAGTTTTGGCACCATTGTTGTGAAGTCACGTGTAGTGCGCATCGAGACACTTGGACTTTCTCATAGCATAGGGGATTACGCCAACAACAACAATCTTCACTCCTTCATAACTTTCTGGAATTTTTCGTTCTTCGGCGCTTAAAATGTAAAACATAAAACAGGTCAAAAATTGGCGGAAAGCGAGGAGAGTATTACCAAAAACAAAGTTCTGCACACTTTCTGATCCGAACCCATCTGGTTTGCTCTTCAGGGACGCCATGTCATCGCAACACCTACCAAATCACTTCATGTGGGATGGGATTGAAAGTCTTCTCGAGAGCCCTATGGAGGCGAGGTGCGACTGTTGTTTTTCGTAATGCCTCTCAATCAGGTGTCGAGCAGCGTGCTTGGCGTCGGTGTTTCACAACTGGATACAAAGCAGAACTGATTGATGGACAGCAAGATGATAGGTTGATGATCGGTTGCCGATGACTCGTTAGAAGATTTTCACGGTATGAAGCAGAAGGCGAACCGGACAATACTAACATGCATATGACAATAATATAGTTTTTTTGGGTCGGAAGTCTGGCGTTGGCCGGGCGGCCAGACTGGTTCAAGAATAATCCATCTGGGTCCTGCAAAGCTTTATCATTTGCAAGTTATTCGTCTACTAGGTTAGATTTCATGAGGTTTTTCTTCTACAAGCCATTTCGAGAACTTCCAAATCCTCCTATATAAAAGTGATGTGGCCTTGAATGAACAGTAACCAGCTGGAGCGTTTGCTGGCGAAGCGAATGGACCATTGAACTGAACGTTACTAGACTAGCCCTTTTATAGGGCCCGTCAGGATCAAAACACCAATTAGTGCTCAACCAAAGAATGTTCGCCTATAATACAATAACACCCTGAAGGTGGTTCCATAATGATCAGCAAGGGTGAGGAAGAATGACCGCATTAAAATTCATTTCGTAGTATAACATTTAAAGGCAGCACCTGCTCAAATCTTCGTGTTTGATATTTTGCGGGTTTTTTCTTTGGGGTTTTGAGAGATCTAGAACTCACTTCCAGTAGTGAAACACTGTAAAACGTATGGGAAATTAACGAACTCGTGGTGCTGTTTTCCGTGCGGCTGAGCGCGCGCCGTGTAACACTTGTGGGTCCCGGCACGGAGAGGCCAAACACGCTTGTACCGAGGGACGGCGGCCTGTGTGCGCTGGCGCATGAGAGGCAGGTATGTTTGCGGCGTTCGCCACTTCGATTCGGATTTCTTCGCAAGTAAGTCGTGATTCTTTGTGTTCGGTGGACATTCGTGATGCGCGGGCAGTGTATTCCCCTATCAGCGGTTCAACTCGGAGTCGAGGATTCCGACGGGTGCTGCTGCTCTTTGCTGCTCTTTGCTCTGGTCCATCTGTCTTTCAAAGCATTTGTTGTAAGTTATTCATGGACCATGTTTGATCTTATAAGGTTTTTCTTCTCCTTCTCTTTTCCCCGAAACATTAAATTAATTTCCACGTAATTTGTACACATATGTGAGGTGATGTGTGTGGATGTGTGTGTAGTTCAGAATAATGGAAAATTTGAAGTTCTATTTTCGATTCGCTCTTTTAATTTTGTTTTGATGTAGAACATTTCCTACGACCAGTGCTGCAGTTGCATTACTTTAAACATGTGTAAATTGACACTGGGTTGACGTCGAGTTGCACCAATCGTTGCAGTCGTCAACATACTCTGGGTTTTAACACTATGTCATTCGTAGACTAGTTGTAGTTTTTCTACCATTCTTTCCACTGGTGGTTGTTTTTTGCAGGTGAGCGAATACAAAGTTGTTTTCGTGACGGCGGCCACCTCACCTGTAGAGAATCCTGGACACGGACTAAGAGAAAGGATTTCCCCACTAGTGGACGTTGATTCCATCTCCATTCCAAATATTTGTAGACTTTCAAAACTTTCAAGAGAGAGGACACTTTGAAATTGGTGGCAGAAAAACATGCTTCAAAAAGGTTGGAAGCTCAAGAATGGAGCCTGAAAGAGCATTTACATCAGCGTGGAACGGCCTTCCAGAGAAAAACGGTGTCAGGTTCGCTTGCGATTCATGGTCGTTGGCTAGGATCAAGCACTTGCTCCTTGCGTTTACTGCAAATTTTGTGGACACGAGAATGAACCCGCGTTTTATTGTCGTCGGAGGAATGTCAGTAAATACCAGACACACGGAAGGGAATATGAGGTTGCTTTTGAACAATGCAATGGAGTGCTTTTATGTATTTTACTTGAAGAGGAAGTCCACGTCTTCGTAAGAGAGGCCATGTCACAATGAGGAAAACAATGAGCCTTCCACACTTTACCAGTGTGGACTGTTTTGCTCCCAAATTGCAGCCATTGTGGTTAAATTTTACGCGATTAGCGTCTCTCTGTAATGTGAGAATTGTTGAGGCAGTCAAGGACGCTCTAAATAAGTTTGGAGCAGTCGATAGTAGTGGCAGTAGCCTACTACCCCATCTATCAAAAATCATGTGAAGCTGAACAAGAGCCTCTGGACAAAGAGGATTTTGTACTCTGTAAACATTTATGTGAGTTGCAAGCCAACATACGTATCAGGGAATATGAGTAAAACTTGCTATTTTATGTATTTACAGGTTCCGTTTTAAAGGCAGCATAAAGGCAGCACGGAGAATTCAGGATGAAATTAGGTCTTTGACTATTTGTCAAAACCCATGAAAAGTCGGTTTTTTGAATGCTTCATTTTTGCTATATTAGAACAGGGTTGTCGAGTTACACGGTTGCAGTCGAGCAAAAGAGTCGATAATAGTGCCATCACGGTCACCTATTTTCTTGATGCAGTTGGATATCTAACGGATTATGCAGCTCTCTGGGAAAAGAACTTACACTTACTTAGAATAGAATTAAAATAAATTCTTCAACCTACAGAGGTGAATCAATAGAAAAAAACAAAGATTTACGGTAGATTTTGAAAACTAAATAAAGCAACCATTCAATGTTTGAGAAGTTGGATGTTCTTGGTGGAGGATGGAACTATTCGAATCAATAGTAGATTAAAAAGAAGCAAATTGAAGGGATCAGATCATATTAATGTAGTACTGGTCGAAATTAGTGAAGAAAAAGTTACATACGAGACTGCCACTCGAAAGCATGAAAAGTGCTAGCATGAAACTCGTAAAACTCACTGCCTACTAATCCTGCTCCAGGTAATTCCCGTTATTACTCTCGATGGAAAATGTTCTAGTTGATATTCATATTGCAAAATTGACCCCACAATCGATTGGATTACGACTGGATCAAGATCTAAGATGCGAAAATTCCCGTGGGTGCTGCCTTTGAGAACTATAAGAAGTTTGTTGTTTTATCACTTAATTCAGGTAATCGAGGTCCGACGGAGCTCTACATATTATTAGAATACTCGTTTTCTTGAATGACAGAAGGCAATGGAGCTGTTTTTAGTTGACCATGTTTTTACTCAAGCTTGGTACGTTTTTTTTTTTCCTGAGCGCGATGTGTTTGATTGGAGCCTACTGAGAAGAATAGCCGATTCATTGAAGCCACTTGCAGTTACTACTACCGAAATAGTGCAGAAATAATTTTATGTGCCGAATTTAAGAAATTCAGAGATTCATTTCCTTTCGTCGCTTGATGAAGGTAATTTGGAGCTGTTTTCCTAAATTTTTGTGATTGTTCATGTTCTTCTTGTTGTTAGAAGGTGTTCCATTGCAACCTGTTAGGAATACTGGTATGATTCAACCTTTGTTAAACCAACACATGATAAAGTGATTGTGAACAATGCCCACCTAATGCAGTAGTTGTTTTCAAGTGGTCTGCGTTCTTGAATTTCTGTGTTCTCTGCTTTCTTATTTTCCGCTGGAAGTTACTTGATATAGTGGCTATTTATGCTTATCGGGGAAGATTCCTAAGAAAATTCAATGTCGGAGAAGAGTTTTTGTCACAAATCTATGCTTGGGCCGAATTTTCCTTTTCCTTTTTACACTTTCCGTTTTCCGCCCATTTTGGCCTTCCGGTTTCCGTTTTACGTTCTTTAGGATTTATATTTTTACCTCAGCATACACTCTTGTTCTGGATCATCTTTGCCGACTGAAACAAATCCAGCAAAATTGTTCACTAGCAGAACGGTCTCCACCTTCAGCGTCGGTCAGGAGACCGTGGGATGAGGAAGTCTCCCAAAAAGCCGGAATTTCGGGAGAGTAATTCTCTTGAGAGCAGCTTAAAAGAACAAATTTCAGAAAAGCACCTATAGGATTTCACGGTGTGAAATCATTCAGCTGAATTCTACGAAAAATTATGCCTATACTCGGAAACTATTTCGTGAGTTTCTTCAGTGTTATTCTCGCGGCATCCCTTAGGCATGTCCGCCAACCTCTCTGAAACGTAACTAGAAAGGAAAGATATCTTGTTTTCAATTGGCAGTTCATGTGCGAGGGTGCATGTGTGCACGAACTAGCCGTCGTCGTCGAAAACTGTCTACATCGCCATGTAGGCACGAAAATGTAAATGAAAAGTTGACATATGTTGATTTTTACCTTTATTTACAGGTGTTTCGGCCCATAATCAGTCATGTTCAGACATGTTCATTTTCCAAATTCTTTTAATTTCTTCAAAGTTTTTTACACCACAGTTGGAATGAATGAGATAAGCGTATGTTCATGAGATCGTATAAAAGGAAAAGGATGGGTAGGATGCCTTTAGAAGAAAAAGAAGGAGCCAGACGGACGATGAGCGACATGGACGATAGGTGTGTTTCCAAAGATGCGAGTTTAGCACAGCACTCAGTAGCGGGAAAAATGCGAAGAATGGGAAGAACAGGTTCACAGCTGCGAGAGTGGTACGCTGGCGCTCGGTAGAGGGAAACGTTTGCACGAAGGCAGCGAAGCGAGCTCAAAAGAAGCTTGAGAGTGCGGCTTTAGCCGGACGACTACGCTGGTTGCCTATTCATTAAGAATTCCATTCCTTCCATGCATTGAATGATAAACGAGGAACCATTTCCAGATTACGCCTGAGTAGCTCAATCGATAGCTGAATTACAATTAAAAAAACAATTCCAGCTTGAACCATGCCATCGCGCAGCGTCAGGCATTTTGAACTTGGGAAACTTGGGATTGGCAGGAAACCCCTCGTTACTCTAGATCCTCAAACCCTAACTTGGATCAACGAGGAAGTGCCTTTCCCGGGAAAAGATATGTCCTCTTCTTCGCCATCCTACCGCGGCTCTATTTACGAGCGTAGTAGTAGGTGTCCGATAATCGAGACATATTGAGGGTGCTCACAGTCAGGCATCCTTTTCTGTGAAAGAAGGAATTCCTGTCACTTTTTCCCATAATCGGGTGGATGAGTAAGATCCTTCATCTCTTGCAAGAGATTCACGAGCTCAAGCTTGAAGTGGTTGTAACATTCCTACAACAACGAATTTCGTATTTGCGGCAAGCCTAACCTGGCTTACTTCCTACTGTGCATTGGAGACTAGAACTGCAACAAAAACTACAATCTGATAGTCAAACGAACAAAAACACATGTTTACCACAAACACTAACAACTGCAACAATAAAAATTTTTCTTAGGAACAGGAGTCTCGCAGAATTTGCCTATGTGCGAGAAGCAAAAGTGAGAAACTCCTATGGAAAAATTCTGCGGCGAACTCTGATAAAAGCTAATGTGAACAACTGAACGAATGTTGTTGATTCATCACTCATGAAAGGCTCATGATTCTTGGGACAACATGGAGGTGTCTCAGGGCTGACAGAGACCACACGATTTGCCGCAGTATTTCTTCCTGTAGCTTTCATCATAGAACGGATTCTTGCAAAACCCGTGAGCGACCCAATTTCGGCAGCTAAATAATGGATCAATAGATCGGTTTCAGTATTATACAAGCTCCAGCGAACTGAATTAAGTAAATTAAGAACGACGGCTTACTTTTTAGATTCTCCACATTCGGATGGCCCTGAAAGGAAAAAGAATGAGGCTAGAATTTTGTAGATTCAAGAGTGGAAATGCCTACCGACTGGGGTGTTTGTGCAGTATCCACATGTCGCTTTACAGTATTCCTGCAAATATTTTCAAATTTGGGGACATCGATAATGACTGACAGCCAACAAGTCTGAGCTCTGTCCAAAGATCAATAATGAACGGCTGTTTTTACATTCTATTTGTTCCGGACTGAACAAATACCAAACCTAGGTTTCTGTGTCATCAAACCGTAGCTCTGAAGCTCAATGGCGATACATTTAGTGATACATTTGACAGAATATGTTTGCCAATACATTTTACGGAAGGGAACATGTTGGCGATATATATGACGCTGCCAACTAATTTGTCCGCGTAAAAATGCAAGTTGGGAATGAATGGTCACAATGCGAACCGTTCGGGGTATGACACAGTTAAAATGAAATGGTGGCAGAACTCGAAGCGTTCGGATTTTGCCACTCCTTCTCTAATTTGCATTTTTACTAGGACAAATTAGTTGACAGCGTCATATATTTTCTGGGTGTATGGCAAGGCAGAGGGCAAGAGAATGTGTTGATGATACCTTTAACGAGTGTTTAGCGACATAAAAAGAGAGAGAATGTGTTGGAGTATCCCTAGACTTGGCCTGTTCAAGTTGAATCAAAACAAACTTGTGATGTAAGCAATAATGATGATAGAAACGATGCGTATCTACATATTGACATGTTACATCGCCTTGGATCGCTCCCAGACGGAGGTCATCGCTTCTCTTCGCCTGTTCTACTCGAAGATGTTCTCGAAATGAACTGGCGACGTGAATGATAGTGATAATGGGAACTATGCCTATCGATCGCCACGCCACATTGGTTATCATCCTTCTTACATCAATCGCATTATCCATGTGGTGACCGCCGATTATGTGGGATAACACGTTCATTTCATTCTCAGTTGGAGTTCAAGCTATTGACGATGTCAACACGGATGGCTCAATTGGTAAGGCAGCGGACTTCGAAGATTGGTACCACGTGATAATGTCGGATTTTTTTTGCGGTTGGTAGCCTTGTTGGTTGAAGATACATTTGGCAATTTTTGCGTTGCGACACATTTAGAAAGATTTGCATGGAAATGCATTTGCAGAGATTTGCTTATCAATTCATTTTGCATGACCTCTAGTTTGGAAATACATTGACGGACTTTGTTGGCCGGGGTACTTGGCAAGCTCGTCAGCGAGGGTGCCCAGCGAATCTTGCCAGATGTGCCGCCACCCAAATTTAGAGAGCTAATTCACAACATATCTGATTTGTCGGGGTTCGTTTTTCAAAGATTATGACATTTTTTATCTCTAACTCTACGTAAAGCACTTACCTTAACGAATGTCTGCATGTCAACATTTCGGCAGATGGTTGGATCCCTTTTACAATCCGGAACTGTGTCTTGGCATGCGTCTGTAGGCAAATATTAATATGCTCATGACTGGTAATGTCAACCGATTTCCTACCATTTTTGCAGAAACCACACGCTGCTGGACAGTCTTCCTTCAGCACCTGCTGCCATTTCCGATCTCTGCACTGTTCTGACGTCACTGTGTCACAATTCACACGAGGAACTGAAATGATTAAGTTTGAAGCAGATCACTCTTTTCACTCCAATTCTTCCTCTATATTGTTTAGCGCTTGGAACTTAGCGAGCTTGAGTAAGATTAGTTGAAGGGGTTGAAATTGAAATCATTAAACTTTCTGGAATCTATTACGTTGAGCAGCGGTTCCAGAGAGAAACAAGTTATCCATAAATTCTGGCAGTGGTAATAGTTGGCATAATGTCTTTATTTTTGTGGCCAAAATCAAGGAGAATTTCGAAAGCGAACGCATCAAGGTTGTTCCATTATTAAGTGATTTACCTCCTTTCTTTGTGAGTTTGCTCTTTCATCACTTTTTACATTGTGATTGGCGATGTGTCCCACGATAATATTGGCATAACCTGCTCAGTGGTATGGTTGGTTGGCTCATTTGTATGTGCTATACATAAAGTGCCTCAATAGTGCATATTTGCGTTATAGGGCTAGTCTCACAGTCAAGGGCAATTTTTTCTCAATGCGTGGTTGCGTTATACGATGAACATTATCCCATTACGGATTTTTGACACAGCCAAAAGCAGGACCAACGCGGCTACACATCTGCGTCGGCGGGTCTACATGCATGCAGCAATCGCGAGCGAAGTCGCCAAGGCATTGAAAGCGTGTGTGCCCAGTATGGTGACCTGTGGGGAGGGGAGGTGGAAGTGTACCCGCAGTACCAAGACAACACTCCACTCTGAAAGGCTCTTCTGGTACCAGTTCACCGATCTCGGAGCGATGAATGGCTGGGATTGCTTCGAACATGGATGGCGTCATCGATTGTGTGCGCTCTTTCGCTGCCGGGCAAAACATGCCGCATCAAATGCCATGCTGTACTCAATAATGGTACATCGAGTGGGATTTTCATAATTTCTTGCGTGATTCCTTGCTTCAGAAGAATCACTGAACTCTAGAGCACAAGTTTTTGATCTGATGCCATCATAAGGGTCTGACAATAATACCTGAATAGTATGTAGTAGTCGAGACTGTTTGGTAGCGACAGAATTCAGACATGACATGGAGCTGTCCTAGTATTCCTGCTGTAGCTAGAGTACAGTCTTTCTCAAAAATCCTTGCCTCACGCTGCAGCGCCCATCTGCGGAGCCTCGCCGCATCAACTATACATTACAGGGCATTCACCTTGGAGTAAACATCGCTCGCGATCTGATCCATTCCAATAGATCAAATTCTCAGTTGAAAGACTAAGTGAGAGCGGAGGTTCCAGCAATCCGCACGCAGCCTTTGTACTGGGTCCGCAATTGCACCGATGTTTACTCCGGGGTGAATGTCCTGTATCATAAATTGTGCGGCGTGGCTCAGCTGACAAGCTGTGCAGCGTGAGGCAAGGATTTTTTGAGAGAGACCGTACTATTACTAACTGGATCCCTCCCCAGTTGCCGCCATTATCATCTCCATTGTTGCTCAAGCTTCCCCCGCCCCCCCCCCCCCCTTGCAATTGAGAAAGGATGACAGCAACTGAAGAAAGAATGGCAACGAAGGGGAAGGAGGAGATGGGAGAGGAAGTGCGAAAAAGATTTGCACTCTCCGTATTACTCTGTTCTTTCTGTGCTCCTGCTGCAAAGTTATCAGAACTGTGTATACATTGGTCATGATTAACACTAATTTTTAGAAGATCGTGTACGATAAAGAAATTGCCTGAAATCAAAATGGTTGTGGTATTCGGGTCAGCGTGTCACATGTCCCTCCTACCAAATTGATTTAAGCGGAATATTTTATACCGAGATTTGCCCGTAAAAATAGAAGAGAAGTGCTGTATTAGTTCATGGTGATAATTTTGCATTTCATATATGAAAATCCTGATCGTGCACCGCGTTACTAGTGTGAGCCACGAAAATGGAGGAAAAAATGAATTGGTGCATCATACGGCCACAACAGTGATAATGTGGTCCATAAATTGCCACATTTCCCTATCAAACTTGCATATTCCATGTATATGCTCTTTGCCTGCACAGTCCCTGCTACGTTAACGTCGCCTTCTGTGTTCTTTCACACTGTTCTATAGCCTCACTCTGTTCAAAATTAAAGGCATCACTCACATGGCTTGTTCTGGCAGTTGTATTCAGGCGTGAGACAGCAATATCCGCAAGTCTTCGGACAATTGTTGACGGCCATCTGCACCATTTCTTCATCGCGCTTGTTGGCTGCATCCTTTAAACACAATATTTGCTGTAACGTTTCATCTAACGTTGCTAATACTTATTTATTTATTTATTTATTT
>KN731862.1:0-11676 GCA_000816745.1 Ancylostoma duodenale | reverse complement strand
GGACATCGATATATCGATTGCTTAAAAAATTGGCTGTGAATTTTGAAATAACCGGTTTAGACTGTTCACCATTCACTCCGGGCGGGTACTTGGGTCGTCTGCTTGGACCAAATCCTCCAGCGTTGCCAAACCTGAAGCAGTTGTCACTTCACGTTGATGTCATGGTGGAATCGATTAGTGTAAGTTGACGTGCACAAAACGACATCGATGAATGAGAGTTATCGCCTGAGTTACAGGTTTCTCCATTGCCATGCCCTAGCGAAGACCTGCAGTATGCTCTGTACGCCTTGGCAGCCGCACCATTTCGTACATTTGTACAGGTGTGTAACTTTTTTTGGATACGGTAAAAATCTTTTACTGTAATGCGGATATGTCCAAAATTTCTGCGGCATAATATATCCTTAGTTTTACTCAAAATGGCGCCGCTTTTTTTACACGTGTTTATTCGTCGTTAGATTCATTGCGATTTTTTCGTCACTAGTTGTGCTGCGCTTGTTCCGTGTTCATTTTACTCAATTGACACTCGTGTTGTTCGCTCTGGAGCATTTTTCCCTGAGCTGCTACAGCTTTAAATCTGTATTTCCAAAGAAAAAAAAAACAATCGTTTTCAGGGTGTGCCTCATCGTGATGGAAAATAGGGCGTTGCCAGACTACTGTGATTGGCCCATTCAATCAGTGCGCCAATCACGGCGGCCTGGTAACGCACCCTTTCCACTCATGATGATAAATAGTCCTAGCTCGGTGACCTCATCCGGTCATGTAGTAACCCCACTTGCTGCGTTTGTAGAACCTGAATTTTTGACCGGGATGAAGGAAAATTAGGGTCTAAAAACTTACTAATTCTGTGATTGATCCTGTATATTTCATGGGGCATGCGGTAATGAGTAAGGATCAACATGCAACTACAATTTTAAGAGTTGCTTTCGCTAAAAATACAACCGCGACTCAAGCGACCTTTGACAAATCGCTGGAATTTCTCGTCCTGTAACTCAAATATTCTCTTGAAGATCAGTTTTTGCTGTGCTCAATTCCGAGAAAGCGACGTGGGAGCGAGGAGCTATCTGATCGCCGGCATGGAACAGACTTTGAAGGCCGCGGCCGAGGCCGGAGCCGACACGGAGTTCGAGGTGGAGCCAGAAGAAGGTAGGTTTTATTCTCTCAACAAAAAAGAAGAACCAAAATAAAAGAAGACCGAGATGGGAAGAAGGTAGCCGGAAAATTCAACTTTGTATGTACACGGAGCTCCAAACGGCCGTCTGCAAGGAGCAGGACCGTGGCGTGGCTCTCTTGAGCGGAGACACAGAGGTCCTACATGCGACTCTGGTTGTCTGCTTCTGCCACCAGCAGACACCCGAGTGCCACGCTGCTCCGCGGTCCCGCCCCTTGCTCACGGCCGTTTGAAGTTCCCTGTATACGTTTACGTAGGCATTTATTCTCACACTAAAACCAAGTCCCGATTTTCATCACCTTCTATGAGGGGGTATTTTACGCGAGATCGGAGCTTCCTGTCTCATTCTGGTTCTCTGAAAAAAGAGAAGAATAATAGAATCTAGTTATATCCTTTTCACCTGTCCCCCTTTGTTCATTTTACTGTTTTTTTCCCTCGTTCCACAGAATTGCCTCTATCAATGTCGATCGATCATTAATCGGTATCGATTTTTCAGGCTACGTTGATATGACCATTGAAAAGGGGCGTGTCGAGTACACCTTCGCCTTCTTCTACTATAATCCGTCAATTTGCGAGCCAGCACCAGTGGAAGAAATTGTAGATCGACGGAAATCCCCTGTATACGCCTAACTTCTCCCATTACCGTGTCAAAGCTTTCCACATGAGACCAAATAGCTTAGCAGCTCAATATCTTCACGAGACTTGCTGTTTCTTTGCATAATCTTATGAAACTTTTACCGTTTTATTCAATGTCTATGCGACATTTTTTTTACAATGGATCATGGGCGGAGCTACAAAACTACAGTGTACAAATGCAAGCTCCGCCCATGTATCCATGACTGTACATATTTATTGGTCGGTTTTCATGACATTAGGTTTGAAATGGCGTGTCGGTTTTCTTTGTCTACGCAGATTTTTCTGTGACGGGTTCAAAATGTATCAAAGATTGGAATAAAGTGTTGACTTATTGATTGATGATGTGACTGTGTGACCCACCTGCGTCTTTTTCCAATGTGAGTAGCTTTCAGAAAATATGACCGTTTATACAGTAAAACTCTCACAAAAGGACATTTGCAATAAATCAATAATAGTTATAGATTCTATATCAATACTGTCATCAGTCATGTAAGATCGTGTTAAACCACTCGTTTATAAAACGTACATTAAATAGAGGTTCTTTTGATCTACATGACTACATGCCATCCATGGTACAACAGATTTTGACCTTCCCGGATTTGGGTCGATGACAGATGTCGCCCGGTCGTTTGCAAAGCTCGTCCTCGCACATTTCTCCAGTTTCCACGTAGTCCTTCGGGCATCCTGACATTTTTGAGCAATTTTCCTTATTTTCTCAGCTCTATGTTTCGTATGTTATGCTAATCCCATCTTTTTCCTTGGGAAAATTTCTTCTTGAAATTGTAAAACTTTTTAGGTCTGTCCAGATAGAAAAATTTTCCTCATATATAAAATTTTTTAGCTTTCCAGGCTGTACAGCAGTATTCTTCGGGCGTATGTAGCTGCCCTAGAGCAGCTCTCAGAAGTTTCTATAGTCTCTAATTCTACCTTCTTTCCACTTTTGAGCACTCATTGATAATCATGTCGACCTCATCGATTTGTGACAATTATCCTAAGAACTCACTGTTCACTCCCTTGCAGCACACGCGAGTATTCGGGTCGCACATTTGTCCTTGAGAACAGTCCGACGACCGGCTACATTGTATCAGTTGGTTGTTTCTGTCCACCGATGGTTCACCACGTAGGCCTATGGTGCACATCACTCCTGGAATAGGTCTTATTGAGGAAGTTCGTACTGACATGAGGTTTCTGGACAAATACCATATATTCAAGGCCAGCTTTAAGGACGTGAATAACACCAACGTTTGCATTCTCCGTCAATGTGGCTGAAGCCTGCACGGCATGCACAAACGCCTTTCAGACATTCTAATGGTGAGTTTTCCGAGTACTCGTCTGTAGAATTGCGTGATGGTGAGCATTGAGCAGAAATCTAAACAAAATCCCTTTAAAATGCTCTTTTTTCTTTGAACTGACATTTCTTTGTTCTTGAACCCAGCTCATTACACGAGAGCTGATCCCTGGTCCTATTTCCCCACTATTTTTTTCCTCTGCTATTATTGTTATTGGAAAGTATCCTCTATCTCCTTTTTTCGTTTGTGGAGCGTTATACTTGGATTAGGCGGTGCTGACAGACCCTGCAATTGGCCTATTTGCTGGGCTGACCAATCGCAGTGCTTCGCCACACCTCCTTTCCAGGTGTAACGCGCCACACCCCTTTTTCGGCTGTTTACCGTTCGCTTTTCACTCTCTTCATTTTTGCTTGCAAAATCAGGGACCCGATAAGCTGAAGTAGTAAGATAGAAAAGACTAGGAACCAATTTTTGCCACCGCTGATCTCATTTCAGTACAACCAATAGTTTTTGTTGAGTTATTATCTTTGCAGTTCGAACAATTCGATGAGTATGCTCCCAACTTTCGTAGGTATTAAGATAATAAGCCCAAAGCAATCAAAACTCGAGCAACATACATGACAGCTGTCGCCGTAAAAGGCTGTTGGATAACATTGCCCGTCGTGGTAAATGTCTTCTAGAGAAATGCACGGCTTGGCGCAGCAAATCTCAAGTATGTAAAATAAGTAAAGAATTTACAGAATATCCCCAGAAACATCCAGAAAGGCAACAAAATCGGAGCCCACCGATTTTTCTCTGTAATAGGCATCTCTGTGACAATAGTATTCCACTGGGCAGTCAAGACAACCATAGTCAGGCGGAAAACTCGTCTCATGTGGCTCGCCTACTGGACAGACTGGGCGAGTTTCTCCAGGAGATGGGCAGCAGAAACCCTGCAACCATTAATTCACATGGAAACGCAGGTATTTAGGTACTAGTACCCTTTACCTGGTAGTAACCGGGTTTTGTCGCGTCATCGAACAATGGGACGCAGTAGTGGCCATCGGGGCAGTCGTCGCGCTCATTGGCTGGCCAATCAGCTGAGAGAGGATGACGTTAGCGGTATTTTCATATGAACCATTAGACTACCTGTAGCGTTTAAAGCCGCTAGTTCTGTGGCGTTTGTAGTCTTGTGCTTCATACTGCTGAATACCAACTTTGCAAGTGCTGCTTTCATTGAACACATCACGATTTCGTCCGAAATCATTAGTGGTTTACCATTGTTGATGCAGTTGTAGCCTGAAAAATGGGGATATTTAGTGTTATTCTGAACCTGGAGGGCATAAAATAGAAAAATAGGGTGTTCAAAATATAGTGAGCGTCGACGGACGTGCATTCTCGGCGAACAGGAAGAACAATCTCCGCGACCGCACGACCGCTGGAATCGTCGGCATGATAACAAACCATAGGGTAGCATTGGTTGTTAGTCATTTTTCTTGATAGATGACGTCGAATAGGGCGAAAAACTACGATGAAAACCCTTTGGATTGTCTTTGCAGCGGAAATACCAGCGGGAGCATCGCGGCCGCGTCGCGTGCTGCCCCAGTCTGAGAAAAACGCATTTCCAAGACTCTGGCAGTAAGTGTGCATGAATAAGGAATGATAACAGACTTATTGGCTTGCAGCCTCCTTTCCCATCTCTCTGAAATCCCTTCTTACATCGGCATCCACCTGTGGAGCATTCCGAGAACGCTGCAGAACACTCCAGATCAGTTTTGCACTTCTCCTGAAGTCTCCTTTGATCCGTTCGTCTCTCAAAATCCGTGGATCAATAAGATCAATATCCTCACCTTCAACCTCCTCCTTACTCTTTGACACGTTTTTCCATCCGTACTTTTTCCGTACCCGAGCTCAGCCGGACAATCACAGGTGCACTTGCCTCTCGTGTCACACATACATGCAGCACCACCTTCACATCCGTCACGTACGTTGCATGTTTGGCCAAGCCATGGACGAGTTCGCACTGTAAAGGACGAGTTGTCCTCAGGAGAAGTTTTCTCCAAAGAGATGGTCTAACCTGATGGCGTTGTGGTCACGACGGTGTTTCCGGGCAGGCAACAGAATCCAGTCTTCGTCTCACAGTATCCTCCACTGGGACACGGCATAACTCGTCCGAATCTGATCTAAAATATGAATTTTAACCTGAAAGAGGCATGTAGTTATGGAGAGGAATGGGTTAAGTAGTGTTTCTGCCAAAATGCAACTAACGATATTCACAGATATTATATATGCAACTAAATATTCACAGATGTAAAAATGAAGTAAATCTCCTTTGGGAATACATAGAAAAAAGTTGTCTGAGCTAAAGAATACCGGCTATTCTGAAGGAATAGACAATCATAGCAGTTTTAGATACAGGGTACTCTAAACGGCTGTGTGCAAGGGGCTGGACTGCGGCGCGGCAATCTCGGGCAGATACACAAGGGTTGTGCATCTGGCTCTGGTTGTCTGCCTCTGCTAGCAGCAGACAACGAGACACTCATTATTGGGCGTCTGTGATTACGATGGGAGAGATGATGCCTGTGACTATTTTTTTTCTATCTGTTCCATATATAACTAATCTTTTTCCTTTACCTGACAAAGGATTGGCTTCCTAGTTATTGCATTCAACATTATCTTGGTAGGTCGTGGACAAGTTCTGATTTCTGGAATCTTATAAGTATTCTTGGAAAAATTGATATTGATCGATATTGATCAACTGAACAGACTGACTTGTGCAGCAGACGCCCAGCTGTGGATTGCAGATTTGATCTCCACGGCATTGATTGAGTAGATCACAGGTGGCGAGTTTTCCATCGAATCCAACAACTACCGCACCACCGCCAGGGCAGTAGTGTTCAGTGGCTTCTGCAATTGAGGTTCACCTGATTTCTTCTTACTGTATATGTCAGCCTAATCCCTTCTCCTGATATTTATTGGATTTCTCGTGAGGTACAGCATGAAAACATGGATTAAAAAACTAGTCAAAATTTTAGAACTGAGTCAACTACATTAGTTCTCTCAAAAATTTTAAAACTGTGGTTTTGTGGGGTTTTTGACCTTTTTGTTTCAACCTTGTTCATTTTTACTTGATTCTTTCCAGATGGGCAATCCATTTATCCGTAAATATTTGTAACTATAAAGCAAGTTTTCCCCGTGAACTTCTATCCTTGCTAGACAAGGATGAGCTGAATCCCAGTGCTACATTTCCAAAGT
Organism: Ancylostoma duodenale; assembly: GCA_000816745.1. NCBI lineage: Eukaryota > Metazoa > Nematoda > Chromadorea > Rhabditida > Ancylostomatidae > Ancylostoma > Ancylostoma duodenale. The sequence continues at coordinate 5,349 of KN731862.1, read as the reverse complement.
GAATGAATTTTGCATTTTTGTGAAGTCTCTATCCACAATTTCCAGCAGCGTTTAGTGGGAAATGCCATGCCATATTTGCTTTCACATCTCTTCACATTTCTCATATATTAGAAATCTTGTACATTTCTATTTCTCCTTCGTTTCGCAATGAAGCACTTCTGCTCGTCTTCACTTACGTAAAAGCTTCCATTCCTCCATTCACTGTTCGTTTATTTACTTATTTGTTCATTTAAAATGAGTGGCATATGGCAGGGTGGATGTCCAACGGGTCTTTAAATCAATGTTCTCGTATGAAGCTGTCCATTCTAGCCCATCCTTACCATTTGTTCCTCTACGAGGTGGTCGCCGATGCACGCATGATCTCCCTACTCTTCCATTAACAAAGCTGATTTGGCAGGATTGTCCCTTAATTTCAGAGGAACTTGTAGTGGTCTATTCACTAACAAAGCAATCCGTGGCTTTTTGCTGACTACCTGACTGCAGTGTGAGTTTAGGGAGCAGCGCAAAGGCCTTGTCGGTGTGCAGGACCGGCACGCAGGGCCACTTCGACACGGAAGTCGGGAATTTGTGAAGCGATGGATAACTGTTCCTTCTGGAAGTTTTGTTCTGCATTTTGTGGGCGGTTCCATGCAGGAGCGGCTATGTGGGAGTTAGGTGAGTCAGCGCATGTTTGGCTAATCGAATACGAGCATGAATCAAGCTTCAAGCCAAATCTGCATGCTATTTTGGCCCAGTGACGATGGAGATCATCTGATGCGACGGTGGAATGATCCCCGCTGGAGTCGGGTACGTAACTGGAGTTCAAGGGGGCAATTATATGGAGTATGTTAGTCACGATCAGATGGAGACGAATGCTAGTTCTTCGGCACTCATGCACTCTGGAGCGTGGGTTATAGGTAGTAATGTTGCAATGCCTGTTACAGATGTACAACGTACAGTAGGATGGTAAATTTGAAGGAATAGGCATGAGACTGATATCGCGAACTAAAATAGTTTTTGTGCTTTTGTCTACAAAAGCAAAGGAAGAAATTCTTGTGATATTCAACAAAGGTGCCTCAACTCTCATACTATGTATTATTTGCTTGTAACTGTTTTAGTCTTTCTGCTGCTGCTTCCTATCTCTCCGAAAGAAACTATCGAACTTCGCCCATTCTTACCTTCTTCCAAAATGGCTCAACCCAAATCTTTCCATCCAAACTTTGCCTTTCGTCCTAGATCTTCTACAGAATATATAATATATGATAATCTTCCAGCTAGTATCCGGCTTTTGACTTCCAGTTCCATAGAAATATGCTCGTTCTTGATTCATGCGCCGAATTTTAAGCCAAATATAGCGATCCATCTATGTAGATGGATATTTAATGGATGTCTAAGCTTATACTAGTGGAAGCAAAGCGAAATGAACAGTGATGTCTACATGATTCATTGCAGAGGTTAGAGCATTGGAAAAATTGAAATAGAAAAAACGGGGTGAATTCCAAAAGTCCAAATACGGAAAAGAGACGAGAAAGTAGTGCAGATACTGAGAAATCAAATTGCATATAACATCCTCCATTCGCCATTTTCCCGCTGTTGGTAGCTCCACAATAACATTAGTCACGAAACACAAGACTTTCACAGTTGCTGAATCTTGGAATTTTTAATAATTTCTGAGAAGCTTTGTTAACAGGAACTCAAAAGTCCTACGCAATTCTCACCACCGACGGGACTGCCCTGAGGTATTCCCTGCAATATTTCAATGGGTTTGTAGCCAGCTCACAATTATTTCATTTTTAGGAATAAAAGTCTGCTAACTTGGTAGAGGCATTTGGAAATGGTATAAAAGCGAAGTATATGTGAGTCGTGGTTGTGTAGAAACTAGTATGTAGTGTTCAGAAAATGCGTAGAAATTCTCAAGAAAGGTTGACATCGGTTGGTATTGTTAGAATATTTGAATCGGGGATGACAGGAATGCGTTACTAAAATTAGATACGAACAGATATGTTGGGTTATGTTAGGTAAGTTACGTAGGTACGAACAGATGTGGGTGTCCTTCCGAAAAACTGTAAAACGGAAAAGAAACAAATTCGTAACCTGTGAGGAGAAGGCTAGTTGTTCTAACTTACCGGAAAGCGCACAGAATAAGAGTAGAACTAGTAGCATAGTTGCAGCTAGTCTGTCGAAATCCGCAGATTAGTTGGCAACAGCGGAGTTGGCCTCGGCGCCAGAACTGACCACGGCTGCAGGTGTGCTTGCACAGGCGCAGCTCGGCTATGAATGGTCACGCTTATGTGGTGATTATATGCGTTTGTTAAAAATAGAACGTCCTTCTCTGGAATATTTCAGAATCGCTCAGCGGCTAGAAGGTAAGGGTTGGAAAATTACGCCTGAGAGGGTTTTGTTTTCCAAGCAATGCTCTGGGTAGAGTTGTGGTGAGACTAATGCACCGGAAAACGGGTAGATTGACTTGTGAGGAGAACCAGGATGTGTGGTGCAGATGGTGGCACGGTCAGTACAAGGCGGACGCGCGTACTTTCGGATACGATAGTTTTTCCCCCCGCATTTGTTTGCGGTTAAGCCTAAAAGAAAGGACAATGTTGCTTTGTGAAGGAGTTCCTCTTCCTTTTTAGTTCTTTTCCCACTTTTTTTAGAAATAAATCATTTATTCGCGAACATTGTAGGTTTAGGCTCATTTGTTAGATGGATGATGACAAATTTAGAGTTTATCCTAAAGAAGGAAATGCTTCTGGGATTTCACACTCCTTTTTGGTCCTCAAGCATGGTAAGTGACTACATTCTCTACAAATTTTCCAGATTACCACTGTACTTGGGACCGAAAAAAATTCGAATAACTCAGCTACATATTTATCTATTCATGACTAGATCCGGAAAATTCAAATGCTCAAAAAAGTGCTAAACCTAAATGCCTTCTTATCATTCCTGAAGGATAAAACTGCTCTCTCTTTTTTCAAACACCCGAACTATAAACTTGTTCGAAGTCGAATTTTCGAATTGCGAATGAGTCGATAGGTATCTAGTGCATTATTCTGTAGTAACTGTATATATATTAGCACATCATAGTGGGGTTTTCTACTCAGAGTTCCGCCTTATTGTCGTGAACCTTTGATTTTTTATTTTCATTGGATCCGTCCCTTTTCTCACATGAAATTCCAACTCTAACGCATAAACTCTGAGTTCCTGTGAAGTTTCCTGGCACAGTTCCAAAAGTTGACAAACAACGGCGAATGCTGCTAAATGACACGAATGTCACGCGTTCTCACATTATATTCAATTGGATTCCGGCTGAGTCATGTCAGGAAAACCCGTTTGTTTCACACTATTTGAATATTAATAACAACAATCGAAGCCATTTTCCATACATCGACACCTTTGTGTGGTTACAATACCAATTTGCATGGCTTTTTGTTCTTCTTCTTCGCTTTGAAAACTCCCTTTTCCCCGAGTTCTTCGGGATTGAAGTGGCAATTTTTGTGTAGATATGTCTGTTTCAGTTCATGACTTGCTGCAATTCTGGCAAGCCACCAAAGGTCCAAATCTTTTACATTTCTCAATTTATTGGAAGACGCTGGCAATTTTATGTTTTTTTTTTTGGCCTCAGGTTCCCTTGAAAGAGTGGGTATCCAATTTCTTAGATATTCATTTTCTTGTAATTTTGAATATGCGGTATTTTGTGTCCAATATGTGTTCAGAGTGTAAATATATTAATATTGAATATAACTGAAAAAATATATACAATAAATACAATATAAAATATAACTGAACATTATTCAATATTCCGGACTTTAACAGATTGAAGAGCTATGTCTCAAGATACAGTACGCAGTGAGTAAAATCGCTTGCTCCAACAAGAAGTTTTGATCTAGATCAGCTTTATAAAATCGATATCGATGACGTCACCAATGACGACAGATCTGATTAATCAGAGACCGACACTGCGTGTTGGTGTGTATATGTCCTATGACTGCTATCTTAGCGCGACATCACATAAACAGAAGCATTATCGATCGATCGCTAGCTGTAGTAGCCATCATACTATTGGTTATAGTTCTTTCTTATGGTTAGCTCATAATCTCATAATTACCATCTGCGTATCCTATGCATGCGCCCTCTATGGTTCTCCCAGATCTTTAAGATAATCTACATTTTCATTTTTCCCCCTTGGTAGAGAATTTTCGATTTTTTTCTAAACTCATGAGTTCGGGAACATCAACTCCATCCTCATCTTTCTCCCTCTCTTTCCTCCTTTTTTTCCTGAAACCCTCACACCTGCTCATTGCCCCCAGGCCTGTCCTGCTTCTTCTGATTGTTCTCTTTTGCCCCCACCCTCTCTCCCATCCAAAAGTCCATAACTGCTTTCTACATCCTTCCTATGTATGTAAATAAATGACTCGTCAGTGAGCATAGTTAGCATTGGAGAAATCTGCAAATATTTATATTCATAAGAGAGCAACGAAAGGTTACAGACTGAGCAAGGAGGTGTTGAACCAGAACCGCAAAACGTTCTCCACTGAATGGCGTTGGAACACCGTTCAGTGAATAAGCTTTTCTTTGGATGAGGTCGCCAAGCGACCGCACCGCATCAGCTTAGCGTGTTTCCGATCCAACATTATTCCACTAACTTGTATTTTCTGATGTAGTTAGAAACGATTAACTTGTAGATGTTTTTAAATTCGAATATTCTACTTCAGATGAATCAAAAATTCTAATTTTCGAAAAAGAAAGAGAGGTTTCCTGCGGGAGACAGAAAGGATTATAGGGTTTCCTCTTTTTCAAGCAATGAGTTCGATTTTAAATTCTGGACATACGTTGTTCCTAAATTGATGAATAAGTGAATTATTTGCTTTGCACTTCATCCTAATCAAGTGCTTTGCAAGGAAAATTCCCAAAATCGATCACTGCTTTGCTCACCAGAATGCATAGAGTGATTCAGTGCAGCTGTTCTATGCAGTTAGCTTTTGACTGAACCGTTCGCCTCACAAGACCTTCGGAGTGTTTACTAAAATCCGGTCCGTTGTCTGTATCTGCCGTGCTTTGTTGCACAGGGCTCAAGTTGAACTATATGTTTTCAACAATATGGTTTTTTATAGAATAACAACTATATCGTTTTTAACAATAGAACCCTGGAATGCTATTTCGTCGTTTCATTGTCTCGTAAAAGGGCGCAAAGCTTTTTTTCGCCTTAACAGTTGCAGAATTATGTAGTTTGTTATAGTTAAAATTTCGGTATTTCCGTCCCGTTCTTGTCTCTGTCTCTCTCAGAAGGCTGGAGTTTCTATAGAAAGCAGCGAAATGTGGGGCATTGTATAGCTATAGATTTTGGTAATACACCGATACTGAACCGATACTCCA
>KN731858.1:0-10050 GCA_000816745.1 Ancylostoma duodenale | reverse complement strand
AGCAATGCCAGCGACCGCGACAGCAACGCAGGCGCTTGCTGCCCCAGCCAGCGGGTGAGCACACAGGGGTGATAAAGACATCGCAATCAGATCATGTGTTTACATACGCAGCTTATACGTCAGGCAAACAGTGTACCAGCCCCTCTCTGACAAGAAGCTCCTTAGTTTCACACGAAGTGCTGTTGAGGAACACATGTCAGTTTTCTGGAAAAATCAAGGATAGTACAAAGGGTAAAAGTACAAGATCAGGTTGAAAATTACGGGGAATGAAGAGAAGGAGCCTAAGGAACATGATATGTATAGCCTACATTACGAAACGAACAGCAGATGTTCAAAAATCCAAAAAATCGTCCAGAAAAACTATTCTTAAAAGAATTAAAACATGAGTTTCAGAAGAGATAATCCAGGAAAATAGGGCATTCATCGGAAAATCTGGGTAATCAACCCCATGGGGTGAGGAAGATAATTTCTTTAATTCACAACTGTCTAGTAGGGATCCCAACATCGATAGGAACATCTACGAAATCTTATTATGCTACATATGGGAGCGAAATCCATGTTTTATCTTTCCAACCGGTTTTTTCCAGTTCTTTTGTCATACTGTTGATGTTCAAAAAAGTTCAAATAAAAAGAAATTTGTACAAAATATGCCCTACAAGCTACGTATCATGGTAAATTTCCAGGATGAGATAACTTGCAAGTTACTGGACAAGAAGTATAATCGAGAAAATCGACAGAAAACAGCTGAAAGGTTTTCGTTTAAGGAAAGGAGCAATACCTACAGACAGTAAATTGATTTTCCGGCTCATTTCACTTATCAGTACTTCAAGTCCACGGAAATTAACGGACACCTTATTCGCCAAAGGTTGTTTAAGTAATAAAAATGTATGCAGAGGTCTTCGCTGATCAATTACAGAGAGAAACTGCACTGATGACCCAGCATAGTGTCCGCGTATGTGAGTTCTCCTCAAAAATCAACTTTGTACTATTTTTTACTAACGCAAATATTACAGCTTTCCAATAAAAACGACTGAAAATCGTGTGATAGTGCTCAAGAAAAGGCTCTCGACAACTCGGTGTAACTCGCGCTGTTCGGAGCACTTCAGAGTCGACCACAGCGAAAGGTCGTTCTTGTCGGACACGGCTGTATCGGATGTCGGATTAAGCTGAGGTCAAGAGTGACCGCGGCGCAAACACGACACAGAAGCTGCTGTTCGACCGGCCGGCCAGCCAGCCAGGCTCGGCCGCCCGGTCCATGGGGGGAAATGATGGATTTGCAGACCTCTGGCACTTCTTACACGAAGTCAGAGCCGCGTGTGGGTATGCGTGTGTCTAAAAGTAGGTGAGTTATGGACAGCCACCGCCACTTGTCCTTCTATGGGATGTCACCGCGAGCGGCTACAAAACCCACAGTATGAGTAGCGGGTGTCACGGTGACGCACCACGGCCATCTATCAACGACGATTCGCGCGACGCCGAAGCACGCGACCGTCGGCTCGGCTTCAAAGGAATCGCTGACAGTATTGCTGGAACACAACAAGGACACGAGCGGCGAAAAACTGGCGCCCCGATGGATGAACGCCTGCTGCAAAGCGCGGCCAGGCCAGAATTGCATCTCTCGTCACCGCGTCGTCCGTCGTCCGCGCGCTCGCTCGCTCGCTCGTCTCGTCTTCCCAATTTTCTCGCCACGCGTGTTAACGCAGCCATAAACCAGCACTGGGCCGTCGCCCTCGCTCGAGACGCGCTCATGATACAGTGCAAGTACGATGCGCGCACAACGCCACCGAGGGGTCTGCGTCAGTCAGGGGGGTCAGAGGTCGCCGCAGGCCTCGTTTCACGCTGAGGCGTTGTTCCTGATCAGTGATTAGTCAAACAAGGTAAAGCACACAGAGAGACGAGGAGATTGCAAAGGTCCTTCTATTTCAGAACTGCTGACCACAATTCTTATCATGGTCAAGTGTGTGACGATAAAGTGTTAAAAGAGGGTCGGGGAGGAAGGAGAGGCATTGTGCCAGGTGAGGGGTCCCCGGGGGCAAGAAGGGGGTCGTAAGGGAAGGAGAGTCGTATTTTGGCTGGCTCAGAGAGAATGGGATCGCATAGGGCAGTGAGTTTCGCAACGGGGCCGTACCTTCACCGCGCGAGGGGTGTATGGAGGGCAAGAAGGGGTCATAAGGGGAGAGGGGTTGCATTGTTGCATTTTGGGCAGGGGCGAGAAGGTGGGATCGTATGGAGCAGCGAGTTTCGCAATGGGGCCGTATATTTACCCCCTGAGGGGGTCATATAGTGGGGATCATAAGATCATGAAGGGTTAGAGGTCGTTTTTTGGCTGGGTAGAAAGGGTGTGGGGGAGCTCATATGGAGCAGCGGGTTTCGCAATGAAACCCGTACTTTTGACGGCCGAGGGGTCACAGTGAGAGAGAGGTCGTATTTTGGAAGGCTGAGAGAGGATGGGATCGCATGGGCAGCGGGTTTTGCTATGAAGGGGGCCATATTTCTATCACCTGAGACGGTATGTGGGGGGGGGGGCAAAGAGAGGGTCTAAGGGGTTCGGGATCGTACTCTGGCCGGTTGAGGGAGGGTGGGGTCGTGTGGAATGGCGGGTTTCGCAATGGAGCCTTATTTTTACAGCCTGAGGGGGTAATAATGGAATTTTGGGAGGCTAAGGAGGATGGCGTCATAAAGGGGCAAAAAGGGAGTCATAAAGGAAGATCAGGGTATTCTGGTCATCTGAGAAGGTGTGTAGGGGTCTTACGAAAGGCGATTCCTCATAATCATCACGCTTGACCCTGATTTCAACTCTCCTGATGACACAGGGAGCCCCTAGTTCCATCCACACAGCCTCAGGAGCGGCACCTACGCTTCAACTGTGCACTGTGCACACATACAGTAATTATCTGTTGTGTTACGAGCGAGCAGCACCGCGTACGGCGCTGCTGACAAGTAGCACTCAAGCCGGTCGCGACCGTCACCTCCCGCTGACCACCGCGAAACCACATAAAAGCTTGTCCGATTACAGCGAACACCAACCAACCCACAGCGCCACTCATCTTCCGCCGGCGGTGACCCTTTATGGCCCGTACTTAACCAAACACTCATTAACAGCTCAGACTAATACTAATACACTAAGGCTGTTTGGGTAGTGAGAGGGCCGCCGCGACAACTCGCAGCTCTGCTCCGCTAGCGAATTAGGTTCAAGCTCAACAACCGAACAAAAAAGCGTTCAAGTTCCCATCTGCACTTTTCGAGCTGAGCAGCAAGTGACTTTAGCACAGCACGCCTTTGAAAAGAGTACAATCGCGGAAACTCGGCCAAAAAAAAAAACGCGCTTCATCGCCTGAGCTTCAAGTGCACACCATATCGCTTGAAAAACTCACAATCTTCAAAAGCGAGGTTCCGCAGGATATCAGCAGCGATCTCCTTCTTCTCCTCCACAGAGATCAGCGAACATATGCTGGCGAGCAGTTTGTCGTTCACCAACGAGTGTCTGACTGAGGATAGTGTGGATAGGTTGACGATGGTGTAGCCAATCAGAGACGAGAACGAGTCTTCTGTAGGTGTCGAGAAGAGTTCTGAATAAGAGGGTTTCTATTAAAGTTCTTGACAATAAAAGCAAAGTGGACTCGGTAGGATTTCCTTAGCAAGGGATCGCTTTTTACCCAAAGCGTTTCCCAAAGCGTTTCATCAGGTGCCGGGGCAGAAAATTAGGAGAGTCAAAGAGGTCCATCAGCCCAGCACGTCCCACTAAGTGCTTAACAAGTTTGATATGGTTTCGGTAGCCTTGAGGCTTGTTCCAGTTACCCAAAGGTTTTGAGGTTCACATCCCTCGACACGACTTTCTGGAGTCGTGCACAAACATTAGTCTAGTGCAAAGAGCTCATGAGGTTTCTAAACTAGTAAAAGATCACATAGAAATGTTAAAACGAGCAATTTACTCCGCTTCTCCGTTTATGGTGCCGCTGCATGTACATCGTGGATGAGTGGAATATCCGCATCTGGTTGAATGTCTAGCCGTTATCCGTAGGTTTTGACCTGTTCGTTACCTGGAGCTTTACCGGAGCCCCGGAAAATCTCGAATTCGCTAATTCTTGATGTACACGCTTGTTTCTTGTTTCCTAGCAAACTGTAGGATCAAGATTTCTGAGCATTTTCCTCCATTTTCTCTCATAGACTCTGAAGACAGAGCTCCCCTAGGGATGGATCATTTCTGGTTACATCAACTTCCCTTTGCGACGAATACTGAGTACTGAACTATCAAAAAATGTTTGTAAAGTAAAGCAGACCCGAGTATTTAGTGATTTTAAGGTGCTTTTGTACAAGAACTCAGTCAAGTCAAGGAGTCAAGGACCATGAACCATGAACCATGTATGTAAGACCGCATCATAATGGAGTATTTCGCCACTATTTTTACAAATAACTTTGAGTTGTCGCAAGGGTTTTGGATATATCATAAGGATCCTGGTAGAGGGTTCCATCACCAACTCTAGAGGAAAGATAAGCTGCAACGATACGAGCAAAGACTGCTTTGCTGAAATTCATTGGTTTTTGCCAGACTGCTTCAATGGAAAGCCCTCGTTCTCTGCTGAGATTCACGAACGTTCCCGGGAAGGGGATAGCCCCACTCGCAAACCCAGGATGGACAAGTCCACGAGTCGCTCAAGCATAAATCAGTATTTGTTAAGTGGGGTGAGACTCACGAAATGGTAACCAAGCAAACCAACCATGGTTAAAGTGGTTGGACAACGTATATGCTACGCAATGGCAGGACACGCAGAACTCGAAAGTTGGTTTGCTAGCCTGCTTTGCCTGGTTATGCGTTCATGAATCCTACCATTAAGCATATTGTTGCGCAAGGACAGGAAATGGACGTTAAGGGCAATGAAGATCAGCTGCCTGTGTCTCGCCCACTTTGGGTCAGCGAGAAGGTTAAAATCCTCCCGGAAACGTTCATGAATCCTGCCAATGCTGTTCGTGTTCTTGTTCTCTTGTTTGATGCACTTTCCAGCACATTTCAATAGATAAATACAAGTGTCAGGTACACTACCTAGCCTGATGACATCCCCGCGCACCTTCACCACTATTCCAGCTGATCACTGACAGCGCTGCAAGCTCCAGGCGCCTGACCCTGCCCCAGCCAGCCTATGGCAACCTTGGCGGTGAACACACATCAGTACCGTACTTGCTGATGACAGTGGAGTGGGAAAAAGGAATCACTAGCGGCCGCTCACACCCAGCACAATATGCGTCAACACGTCACATACACACTGCAAACGCAGTGATTCGATTAGCGAAGTTGAGAGCGGAGGACGTCGCCGCTCGGCGTCAGCAGCCGCCACCATGTCGTCCACCACGCTGTGGGGAGGATGCACACGGTACACCTTCTGGCTGTCGGCGGTTTTTCGTCGCTCGAAAGGACGCGCAACATGATTACTCGCTGGAGAAAAAGCAACGTTGCGACGAACGATGCTGAACGTGTGGTGTGTGTGGATATGCGAAGCGACGCCCTCTTGGTGGACGCGCAATGTCAATCACCGACTGGCGAGAAATTTCAGCGGTTTGTTGTAGTGCGGACATGATCGCATGATTGATGATTACATGAAATGGCGGTTGCCAGCGTGAAAAAACCGAAGACGCCGCTGAGAGAAATGAGACTAGCGCCGGCGCAACACAACTGACCCCGCCAGCGCCGCCGGGGTGGACACGTCTTCGACACTATAACCTTTACCCTTCAGGGGAGGGGGGAGAGTAGTGGGGAGGGGTGTTTCTAAGCCTCTCTAAAGACAAATTCCAGCTTCAAAGCACCATTTCCAGCAATACGCATCCAGTGGCGGGATTCATGGACGCTTTGGGGAAGGCAGTGACCTAACCTTTGTTTCAAAATGGACTAGTTCTCCTGGTAAAGGTGACCATAATTTGCCCGACAGACTCTTCCCAAACAGTGAAAACAAGTAATGATAGAGCTGGTACGATAATCACATCTCTTTACAAAAATTATCTCACTCAGGATGAGCGAGGATCGGGATCTTCCCGAGAACTTTCATGAATCCCAGCATAAGTATTGGGAACATGATTTCGGTAGTCTTTTTCAACTTCCTCAGTGAAATTCTCATAACCATGTTTCCAATACCTATGCTGGGATTCACGATCGTTTCTGGGAAGGTTTTAGGCTTCCAGCTTATCCAGAATAGCCGAGTTTTTGTAGTGGGATGTGGTACATATCGCGCCATTTTCACCATTACCTGTTTTCATTTTCTGAGAATTCTGAGAAGAGTCGCTTGGACAAACTATACTCTTTTTACCAAAAGATTTCAACTTTAGGTCACTTTCACTCGTTCACTACCTTCCCGGAAAAGTTCATGAATCCCGCTACTGGTTGCTTTTCAGCGCATCTTGGATACTGAACTAAATCAAAGGTTTATCTCTCCTGTCGGCCTACTCCTCACTGGAAAACATCCAAAACCAAGACCATTCACCAAAGTAGATCCACCTGTGACCACTTCCTGGAGAACATCCAGCACCTCTTGCCAAAATACGGTCAGGGTGGCACTCAAGATGCTTCAGTGGGGCATGCAAACTCAGATGGCGTAACGCAGCACCGCGATATGCTATCACAACCGACCTCCACTGTATATCTCCCGTAATGGAGAACACATAAATCATCCGAGGGGTAAACTGTCGCTGGACGTGGGTCGACCACTCCAGGAGACAGGGGTCCGATTTCAAATTCAGGTATTCTACTACTTCCGGAAAAAACTGTGGTCTTCCCTTCTAAAGTAAACGAGTTTTCTAGGTAATAAAAAGTAATTTTTGTCCAAGAGGCTCGCCCTAGTCAGCAATGACGAAATTTAGCAAAGGCAGCAAGATAAACCACATTTTACCTAGGGAAGGAAAAAACTTCACCACTCTGGATGGCATGACGGAGTTCAGGACTTTCCCGGAAATTTTCGTGAATCCCCCCACAGGAAACCATACCTTCTGTGGAGAACGCTACGAATTCATTGAAATCTTACTGTAAATTGCCAGTAGCAGCCGTAATGCCATAACGACATCCATAAAATTCAACAGAAAATTTTGTAATAAAGATAACTCAAGCATCTTTCACAATCTGTTGTTATGACATACAGGTGAGTTAAAGCATCAAAGCGCGTTGCCCGTTTACTATTTGTAGTCCGGAAAGTGCAAAGGTGATTAAATATCCAGCCTGGACAATATTCGCCACACCTACACTGGCTAATTAATTATCCAGAAATGGGTCGAATTGTCCCAGCTCCAAGGTCCTGACAGTGTCATAACTGTGCTCTACTCTCAGTCCAATATCTTTCGCTAGTAGCCGACACCCAGCAGCCCTCTTCAGCCGCGAACTCTGCTCTAACAAACGTGTAAAGGGATGCAATTGAGTGCCCCGACGGTCGTCATTAAATTGTTTCATGGGGCTGGAACCTGTGAAAAGGCTGTTATCAGTCAGTCAACTCGTTCTTCCGACACGAAGCGCACGAGTCACTTTAACAACTGATGTGATTACTCGCGACAACCGAGAACTGACGTCTCTGCCTACTGTGCAACGGGGATTGGCGATTGTATGTTGACCTCTGATGGGTGTTGAATGTGCCAAAAAACGAAACTTATCACCTTGCAATCAAAAATGATTACCACGACGATTACGTCTGGTCCAATTAAATGACAAGGGTCAAGTAAATAAAAGAAAAACTGCACAAATGGAGTTGACAAGATGCAAGGCAAGGGAGCAGGTTCGTCGGAGCCTCGGTCACATGTAGAACTCACAGCGCAGACGTGTGAAAAGCAATTTTATCAGTGGTGACAGCCAGGAAATTTACGACCACCCAAACCCACAATAGCAGGCGAACATTCTCGCGCCGATAAAAAACCTATATGCTGGTAAAGTTGAGCGCCTGACTAGTTATTTACTTAAAGACTCAGCAGTGTTCCTATAAATTCAAGACATGCAAGAAAAGCCACTCACCCACAAGGACACTCAGCGCCTTCGTCTCGTGGGCGGCCAACAAATCGCCAACCCTGTCGGGAAAATGCCTGGATAAATTTGCCAGGAGACGAGCGCCAAAGCTGGCGAACGGAGCCCGAGTGCGACATGCGTCGAACGCCAGCTGAGCACATTTCGACTGCGCCAGGATGTAGTTGGCCACCTCAGCTGATCCAGAAGAGAAGTTCGTCAACGCTGACAACGTGTGAGATCTGTCGGCCAGTGTGTTTTCGCAAAGTCTGCACACCGCCTGTTGAAGAAGTCGGATCGTACAACGGGACTGCTTTAAATTCGACGACTAACCAACCTCTCCCATAGCACAGTCGTCCTCAAGGAACAGTCGACTGGCAGAACCGTCGAGCGCTCCGCTGACAGCGATTACGTAGTCGAGCGCAGCACGACGAACATCTAGACGCGTGGTTGGAGTTAGAAATCCTATGAGTTCGGCCTTCGCTTTGCTCTCTTCCCCTGATACGCCCATATCTAAAACTGAGGACATTTAAGAGGTCTACAATTAGAAAACACAACCAATTTATTTACTGCCGTGGTTCATGGCTGCACTTTAACATGTTTCGCTCCAGAACACCTATTCCTTGGAATGCACATCATCAAAGTCCCGGAAAATTGAGGAAAACGTGAAATGAGCTCATTGCACCTCTCAAAACAATTCAAGTTTCTCAATTCATCCCTCAATTTGCCTCAAAATGACCGTAATGTGCAGCTTAAGCCATGCAGCTCAAACCTAAGATGAGTCTCAAAATCTTCTACAGCGCCGAAACAATTAAGTATATCTCTTCCCATCTCAATTTTTATTCATGTTCCTCCTGAAAATGTGCAGAGATGGAGTTTAGTCCCGTCCTGCTCGGAAAAACTGGGCGGTGAAGATACATACCGCTCAAAGTTTCTGCCGGAAAGTTGTCGTGGCTCATAGGAATCTTTCCTAAACTAACTAAATTTCGGTAGTTTTCGTTAATACTAGTTAGACATCTCACTAGAATTCAGAAAATATTCTTTGGCAGGATCAGCTTCGGAACCTAAATTTGGCTGATATGGACAAACTGGTCAAATTCAGGCTATCTCGCCTTGCTATATAAGTTGTATGAGGTCTGCTGAACACTGACGCATCACTGAAAGGATGGGTAGTGTCACACCCATAGCTATGATTACCCATGGTTAGCAGCTGAGTCTAGACAATATCATGTATGGGTTAAAATGTTGACGGGCACAAGGTAATGGTTAGATTCGGATATGCTAGCTCGTTTACCACGAGCAATTTCAATGATGCATCCGTGCCCAGCATGAAGTTCGGTCCCGGATGCATTGTTGTACAAAAGCTTACAATACGTTTATGATAATTGTCACGGGATTTCTTCCAGGAACGGTATGACCTCCTCAAGTAAAAGGAAGTTCCCCAAATACGTTTCGCAATCCAAAATTGGTGAACATCTTGAATTTTTTAAAGAGAGTCCTCACATTCTATTAAAGAGATCTTTTCTCCAAATAAGACCCTGTCATCCTGCCGTCAACGGTAGCTCAACAGTAACGAAGGGCTGTTCTTTACTCCTTCTATCTCAGCCTCTTAGGTTAGCCTTCATTACTATTGCGACAGAGAACTGCTTTTTGACCGATGTTGGCAGTCGTAAATATTATTATCTGGACACGATGTTCGGGCTGTGTTATGGTTGGCAAGCGTCACTTGCTGCACCTACAGGCGCGCACGCGCGTCAGTCGTCGTGCCTTTGCTCGCGCGTTTTTACCGCTGTTCCTCATCCATCACACAATGGCCACTCAATACTAGATGGAACAATTGTCGGCTCATTATGACCTCAGCAGAGCGCTGAATTACGGGATAGCCGCTGGGTTTTTCGTATGTTCACCAAGCAGATATTCACAGATCGCTCTATCTGTGGAGCTTTTTCTGGGAAGGGATCAGAAAAAAGACCCACAGGGCGAGCGGGGGGCTGCTGCCACTACTCTCGGGGTGACAGATGGGTAAGTAGCTGCCGCCCTGCTATAATCGACAGCAACTGTGGCGAAGCTTTGATGTGGGGATC
>KN731856.1:0-11681 GCA_000816745.1 Ancylostoma duodenale | reverse complement strand
AAGGCAGTATTACCGTGGACCTGGTGGACCATAGTAATACTGCCTTTCTTGTAACGCTCCTGTAATCTCGTAACTGGCAGGTGGCTGGGATTATATACGTGTGGGCCCTACAAGAATAAAACCTAATGATTCACTTGAGCTCGCACCACGTAGAAGCAAGATGGTGTGGTTGCAATGTTGCGTCTTAGACGTCAAAATAAAATCAAATTGAGCAAATCAAATTAGAAATGATCCAGCAAAACCATTCATTATCCTCAATGCAAAATTGTGGGCCTTAAGCCAACTCAGGTCAGAAGCTGTGCTCACCAGAAAATTTACGTATCTGTTTTAAATGCCTTTGATTTTGAGCTTCGGCACATTCCCAACTATTATTTTCATTGTCATCATCCATTTTAACTCCACGTACCTTCTTTGCTAAGCGCAAAACTCACAATATTGTTCCTGGTAGTGTCGTCAATCAGATGTTCACCAGCGAAAATTAGCCAGAAACTGAACAGTATCCCATAGAAAGCACCTTGTCGGATATCTCCGAGTAGTAGCATGAATGGGACACGAATAATAAGTGAAATCCACTCCAGCGGAACTATAACAGTTGCGACAAATTAATGGCGAAGGAGACAAGGAAAAAAAACAAAATCAAGAGATAGCCGTTGGAGTATAACTTACAATCAAGAATCGCCATACTAACGCCAAGAGTCATTATCGCCTTTTCAAGAAGAAGCGGCTTACGAGCAAGCTTATCAACCTTAACAAACGCAATGATAAATACAAAAGAATAGACTGGGAGAAATATAAATATCCAATCAAATAATTTCAAAAGACATCACTCACCCTACTCCAGTACCACCAAATGGCTGCCACCATGGCCGGAAATAGTAAGGTCTTTAGCCATAGCCACACCAACGTAAATCCACCATTCTGGTGAATTGTCTAGAAACAAGAGTGGTAATAGGCACTCCGAGCACAGAGGATTGGATTGAAAAATGTATGCTAGTGTGAAAAACGACAAATCTGTAGTTAACATGCCGACGATCCATTGATTTCACTGTTCTACCATTATGAAGAAAAAAAAACGACTTTGATATAATTGATGCACCATCACCTCCTCCCCAATCGTAAAACGTTACTTTCACAAAACATGATGGATCACACCTTTCTTTTAAGACGCTTGAACATCACAAACGCACCGCACCATGACGTCACAAAGGTAATACCGCGTAGCGTTGTGTTGTGATGTCAAAGGGTATTGATGTTAAAGCTCCAGAGGCACTTACTCGTTCAAGTGATGCGACACAGAAAAAAAAAACGTTTAGATTCCATGTTCGCCACGAAACAAAACGGAATTTAAAAAAAGTTGAAAAGCAAAACGAAATAGTTCCAACTTACCACAACACGAAGATTTGTAATTTTTCCAATCTGACAGTTGGGACTCCTTGGGTTAGTCCTAAACTCGTTACAATTAGAAACTACAATGAACATTCTTGCGAATGCATAGCCACCAACCTGCAAGCAGTTTGGTTGATTGGAATGCGAATATTGAGCAAATAGAACGGATAATTGTTAGAACCCATCTCGAAAAGATCTATTACCCCACACTCGTACATGTTGCCGTTCGATTTCTGTCAATAAATAAGCAGACATGAACAAATATTCCAGAAAAGAAAGGGCAATAGAACAAATTCGGAAGAAGAATACGATAATTACCTTATCAGGTGAGATGCTACATTCGAGGCTGCGAGTGATATTTGTCGCAATAAGTTCATGCCACTCATCTGCAGCATCAGTATTAACGCGGTATCCCAATCTCACTTCCAGTCCCAACGAGGCTTTATCCACTAAACACTGAGCTTTTTTAAAAATTTAAGAATAATACTACTGAAATAGCACCGTTAATTACAAGGTAAAAGATGTATTGTCACACTATGGCATGGATCAGTAATTGCGGAAGAAAACGAACTCGCAATACTAACAAGTACACGACCGATGGCTGTCAGATTCAATCTCAAAATATAAAATGGACGAAGCCTTGCGAAAGTGAAGTCGTACCATACTTGAAGACATCGCTGTACTCCACTTCGACTTGAAGAAGGCCAAGTAAAAATTGGAACCATGGGGAATATTCCAGTTGGACGCGATCTCTGAAAATAGAGAACCAAAATTTACAGCGAAAATCAGAATGTTCAGAATCGCAGTGGCGAGCGAAGTAAACAAGGCAATTCACTCAACACATTTTGGACATTGGTATAATACTCAGAGACGTACCTCATATGTGGCATTTGTGCAACGAAGACGATTTCTCGTAAATCAAAAGAAGACGGTGTGAAAGACGAAAGATCTCCAATAATGTTACATTGCTAAATGAGAAAAATTCATCCAGAAATAAATCGCAATGGTAGCAAGGGCTAACTCAAATTTCTAAGGGCACCTTTAAAAAAAGTCTTGTTGCTTAGTAATATCCAGAAACCCTTCTAGCATAACTAACTAGTCTAACTTACCCAATGTTGCAACCACTAAGGCTATCAGTACCCAATTTACTATGCTTTACGTGTCACTTGGGGCCTACCGAAATAAATAAAGTATGAAAAAACCTAATTAAAGTGCTAAAAACACTAGAACATAAAACCACGTACCCTTGGTCGAATGTGAAACCATTTGTCTGTTTGACCTTTGGATGGATCTTCACATTTGATCATCTCATATTCCATTGAGGAAGAGGGTACCGGTGCTGCAAAAAAGTTTTCAAACTTCTTCGAAACATCGCAAAAGCAGTCGCTCGTTACTGGTAAACATTCCAAGACTAGTTAAGCCAACCATAATAATTTCAGTTTTTCAAATATTAAAGCCACATCAGTACAGTTATCAATTATAATCTTATCCCAGAAATAAAAAACTGGTTTAACCGAATATATGCAGACGGACTATGAAAGATCTTTCAAGATTACAACTTTCTTCAAATTCTGCTCTTCATATTAATCGCCTTCTTCCTCTACAAACTAAATTTCAAAGACAAAATACATTGTTTCGACTTCAATCCACGTTTGAAACTTCCTATTCCGTTCATTGTTTTGGAGCAAACATTACTCTTTTGTAGGTAGTCTAGCGTAGGTCCAACCGGCGAAATCGAAAAAGCGATGTTATACTACACTCTAATTTCGTTTATGAGGCGCATGCTCACACCTAATCCAAAGGAACAAAAAAACCTGCATTCTTTGCCTTTAGTAGCGGCTGAGAAGTTCTACGGATCATAGTCAAAAAAAATATGTATGTCACCTTATCGGGAACTCCTTACGTTAAGCATATAGTGAATGAAATTCGAAAATAAACCGAAACCGTTGAATTGAAATCAAAGACAAAATTAAAGCTGGTTTGTTGGAAAAAAAAAGCAAGCAGCAACACCACCGTGTTGCAATAGTTTACAGGAGAAGTAGAGATGGAAGAGAAATTTACTAACCACACCATGCTCCAACCAAAAAGAATGCTATCTGCGCCAATAGCAGTGCGAGTAAAATACACGAAAGCTTCCGATTACTCAGGTTCTCCACAACGGTCCCGGCCATTTAACTGAAAAGCAGAAATTACAAAATAAAGACAAACGAAAGCATTTGGACGGAAATGGAGGAGGCGAATAGAAGGAGCGAGCAGGCGACAGACGGCTATCAATTACGGGCTATAACCTATGCAAATAGATGACTAGCAGATAGGCTTTTCCGCAAAGACGCCTTATATCGGAGAATCTCGCGCCTATCTGCACGAACAGCGTTCTGGAACGCGATTTTGCCAAAATGGCAGCAAATGTGCTGAGGAGTGATGGATGTGAGGGCACATGGGAGAGTTTCGAGGGGAGAAGGAGGAGACGGCGAGCAGGCGGGTAATAAAACAGTCGAGGGCACCCGTCAAACGAAAGCGTCTTGCATATCGATCGAGCACTCACAATACATCTCTGGTAATGGTATTCTGCCGAAACATCTTACACACCGACATTCTGGCAGAATCGACACACCACCAAATTATTCCCGAAAATATTCAGTGGCGAGCGTACACAAGTTTCATCAATGGCACGACTTCCCGTAGCCTTATTACAGCAGCCGATCTCAATCAACTGCAGTTTTGAACAATAATTTAGATCAACTAGATGAGCAAGTTCCCAAAATTGTCAGGAACCCTTTTATTCATAGTCGATTCATTTCGACAGTGCGTTTCCCGCAACAACGGCCCCGACGGGCACGCAGCGCGATCGGTCAAGCAGGTGATCCACCATCAATCTGGTGCCTTCGATGAGTTTTATCGCTCGTTTCCTCTTAAGTTGTTCTTTCTTAGTTCTTAGAACAGAGAGAGAAGCAGACGATAAAACTCGTCAAACAAGCCGGATTGATCGTGGGTCAAATATTTGACCGACCACGCTACGTGCTCCAATGCCAGGAGAGCCGCTGTCGCGGAAAACGCACTGTCAGAACGAATCCAGGGTAGCAATGCCAATCCTGATTGCACCCCTCGCATCGATAACATCACCACATCACTCGTTAACCCACTTTGATACATGGTAACCCAAACATTGATCCTATAATGTCTGATGTACATATCAGCGTCGGTTAACGAGTGAAATGGCGCTGCTACCGATGCAGCGTCAGCAGTTACGATTGATGTTCCCTGTATGATAATACTTATCCTTAAAAGAACGAAGTTCGTCGCCTCGCGGAAGTATTGTTCGCTGCGCTGGAGAAGACACTTGAAAAGGAATTAGAGAAGGAAAGAGCGTGGTGAAGTGTACTTTATTCGGAGAGGCAAGAGATACATAAAAGGCAGACAGTTGTCACAATTATTCAATTATCGTCGTTTTCGAGAAACCAGTATACCGGTATAATATTACTTCGATATAAGTACATACTACAGTCAAAGCATGGGAAGTTTTGGAGGAATAAGTTCCATCAGAGGACGTTAAAACCATTATTCATATGTAGGTGGAAATGTGAAACAGTCAAGTCTGGCACTTTAGTTACACATTTGCAAACTGACATTTCATAAACTTTACCAGATGCTATAGGCAAGGAGCCGAATTTGTATATAATCCCAAGGGTGATCAGTCGTAGAGCTCAGCTGCGAGGAAGGAATTATACAAGTGTAGGTTGCTTCGAAAGCGATGGAAGTTGGATATCTGTACAGAAACTAAAAATTTGCACATTAATCGGCAACCGTACACGGGCATCTGGCGATACTCATGCTTGTCGAGCGGAAAAGCTAACGTGTCAGTACACAATGTAAAGTAGAGAGAGAAAAAGAGAATTCCTGTCAGGTAGGGAATGTTCCTGGCTTTGCCGTCGCGACTGCCACGCGAACAACACTGCGCTTCCGTTTCGTTCTGGAGAGGCTCGTCAACTATTCCAAGCGGCAAGCATGAATCAGACTTCGGCAGGAACTGGAATCAAGGCAAGCGGGACTTACTACCAGATGCGTTGAGCAAAAGGAATTTCGTAGCTGGGACTTGGACCTCGATCGGGTCCTCAAGGAATGATTGGATGTGAATGTTTTTGGACAGAATTACAGCTGAAGACGTACCTGGCAGTACTTACTTTGTGCAGCACGAACGCAGCCCAAACGGCGTAATGGTTCGGTTAGAAACCCTAGCAGCAACGGTTGTCAGCTGCTGCCATCCTCCCCTCAATTGCTGCCACCTCTCAGCAGTTGCTGCTACAGGGACGAAGGGTTGAGCAGCATTTGAGGGGAGGATGGCAGCAACTGGCAACCGTTGCTGCTAGGGTTTCTAACCGAGCCACTACGCCGTTCGGGCTGCATTCGTGCTGTACAGTTACCGGAGTACAGCACCCATGGTACTACATGGATTTCGCCCAAATTTTCCACAAAAGATTCCTCAGCCCTGCAAGCAGAGTGTAGAACAAAATTGAGGATTTTGAGCCCAGAAATTGCTCTGTGATTCTCTGAGCCTCCGGAAATGCAACTTCTACCCTCGAAAAACGCGTTCAGCACCAGTTCAGTTTCACCGGTCTTTTCCAAACATTTCCTCAAAACAATTATTTCCAATTGCACTTGAGAAGGTTTGCTTTATTTTATGAATAACAGAAGTTGGCAGAATTGGTTGGTTACAGGAGAGAAAATTACTTAAAAAGTAACTCTCAGAGTCAATTCAACGGAACTCCTTCAAATAATTCCCTTCTAGATTAGTTATTTCTGATTTTATCTGAATTGTTGGATTCAGAAAATGCTAATCTATTAAACTTATGACGAAAGTCTTCCGAAGCCCCACTTGTTTTCGAGTTCCAGGTAGAAAATTACCAGGCGGAGCTAGCATTTTAACTACATGGCCATTTCATTTGTTACATAACTCGTTAGGATAAGTCGATGCTCATCGAGAACTCAAAGCCGCTGTTCTTCGCAAAGACTTGTTTACTTATAGGTGTTTCGTAGGTTTTCCACTAGGTCAAGGGGGACTTCAAGAATTCTTCTGTTTGAACTGTGTTTGCGCCGAACTCTGGCATAAATAAACAGAATGATAATTCTCCCATGACCACATTTGTTCCACCGTAGCCCTAGGCGTCAAATAGTATCAATGAATGGTGTGCTTGGTGCACACCGCACACAATACACCTCGATTTACGGCGTGATTTTCAAAATCAGCCGCCTGGCATTCAGATTTCTGCACTCCGTTCGTGTTCGTCTTTGCTGAGCACTCCGAGTGCTGCATTTCGTCGGTGTCAGAAATGTCCAGCAAGGACAAACTAACTACAGAAAAGACAACTGTGCAGAATGAGATCGATGCAGTTATGAAGGAGCTGAGAAAATATTTTGCAGAGAAAAGCTTGAACGAAGTGCGCGCAAACACCAAGAGGCTCAGTTACCTGTATTTCTTGCGCACTTTGACTGATAAAAGATTAGAAAGCGTGGTGGCATGATGGGTGCGAACGTGTAGGTGGCAGTAAGATTCTGATGTCTTTATTCTAGTGTAGGTTGATTCCCCGTGCAAGAGCTAGTTCTAATTAATTCTCCTGTGATACATGATCTCATCATGGAACGTGTTGTTTGTCTAGGTTTCACGGTTATAGTGAATGTTGACACCAAGTTGTGATTAGGCACAAATCGCTATCCATTCTATGAGTGTGAATACATCTTCTAGCCCAGTAAATGGATTACGTAGTATTGATTACGTATTATTGGCAGTGAAGCTTCTGGATGGTGGAATGAACGGAATGTCGTGCTCCATCAATTTAATAAATGTGTTAAGAGAACCAGAAATAGAATAGCCTTGTAATGAAATTGTGCAATTTCCTCCCACTAACTGAGGACATGTGCCTATGTCGCGACAGTTATTGCCCATTGATACGATAATAACACCTTATGATAGGAAAGCAGTAGGAACGTCGAAAGTCGTACTATTGGTAATTATATCAGGGATTGTGCTCTTTGATCCCATCCCAAGAATATTCTCAATTTCATAGATGGAGTCTTGCAATCGACGGTGTCGACACGGATGGCTCAGCTGGTAGGGTAATGGACTCTGGAGAATGGTATCACACCACGAATCCTGATGTTATCGAAATTTTTGCGCTGTTGATGCCCCTTTTGTTTGACGCACGATTGCATGGGATGGAAAGGGATGGAGGACTAAAGAACAGGACTGCAAAAAGATGTAGCTCTCTAGGGGATAAATGAAAGAATTCCTCACTAGGACGTATTTGTTCTACTAATAAACGATGACCTCGCAGATGTATTTCGGTCAAATACTTAATGATTTTCAGTCAACCCATGTTCACGCCATTTATTAAGGATTACCTCACTCTAAGATGCTGATCCTGAAGTCGTTATATTTAGCGTATCGCATCTAATGCGAAATTCTTGCGACGCAGAGGCCTCTGAACTGATTCCGAGCAATTTGGAGGAAACGGTCGTAAATCGAGGTGTATTGTGTGCAGTGTGCACCAAGCACACCATTCACTGATATTATTTGACGCCTCGGGCTACGGTGGAACAAATGTGGTCATGGGAGAATTATCATTCTGTCATAAATAACGTCGTTTTAACACAGGGCGCTGGTGTAGACGATTTTGCACCGCTTGGAAGGAGGTGCACTGACAACGGGAAGCAACGTGCACATAATTAGAGCGTCTACTCATGCTCATGGCTTCTCGGATGTGAGCAAGGAGAGATCGTGCAACATCCAAGCTTTGGAACATGCAGTGCAAGGTCTACAGCGTTGCAATGCCGCTTCTCGGCTGCACTATCGATAGATGCGTAGCAAATGCCACGAAATCATCGGCATAATAAAAGTGCCTCCAAGAAAACAAATAATGTTCCGAAAGCCTTCATAAACGTTACAGATGCTTCAGACCCTTCGCAAGTACATACATAGTTCATTGCTTCTAGAAAAAAATTAGAAGAAGGTTTGGTACAGTGAGATGAACTGAGCCGATTTCCATCACATTTCTTCTCCATGCAAATATTAGATTGTGCAATAAGTTCGTGCGGTTTTCCTAAGCATTCAATGTATTTTCACGAAGGGGACCAGTTCAACTTGGGTTTTTCTGAAAGTTAATATCTGCAGTACTTCTTCTTCACATCTAGAGCAAGTCCTTGCAAAAAATCGTCTCATAACTCTACGAACTGTGCGTACGGGACAAGGTTCACTCTCCAGCCCAAAATCGACCTCTCTGAAGCAAACAACCACTTCTGCGCTGTCCCTTCAACAGTAGTGGCTTCCATTTAGGCGCTGTTAACATCCTCATCAGCTTGAGCTGCATTTGTTTCACAATTGTAGAAGAACTGTCGGAGATGTACGCTCTTCTCGAGTTGAATTGTCACATTTCATGCGACAGAAAATGAGAGGTGGCTGGAATTGGGGAAATTGGTTACAATTTTCGTAAAGAGCATAAACAAGAGCTACAAGATAACTTATGAGAAGCTATCGGAATTAATTCAAATACTCGTGAAAAACTGAGTTTAAAAAAACCACATGAACTTATTGCCCAACCCAATAGTTACCTCTAGCCTGTATACCATGTCGAAGCTTATCAGTAGTGATTTCTAAGACGTGGATCTTTAACAACCTAGCTAGTAGGAACGATATAGAGGAAAAGTATACACATGATTAGCATATTGACTGAATACACCGATCACAGTAGTCTGGTAACGCCCCATTTCTCCTCACAATGACACACATCTTATAAAATAGCACATACAGGGGAACCCCAAGGGTTGCGTGACATCTAATACCCAACTCGCTGAGGGCGTGGCGGCCTCATGCAAGCTGCAGGCAATACTAGTAAGGGACGACTACAAGGAATTTGACCACAGAACTCTATTCATACAAGACTGAAACGTTCAGACAGACGAAAATCTGCAGCAGAAAGAGTCCTAGTTGAGGTTCTCTGTGGACTCTGCTGCTTACCTTTGCATCGATTAGGCGTAGTGATCATTCAGCAAGTTAGTCTGTATAAGATTAAATGCGTTTTACACATTAATGATAGCCATAGAACTCTGCTGAGACTCTTCCAAGAGCTAAAACTGTTTCCCTGAACAAATGGATTGTCTTTCAACGTCATTGCATGCAGAGACTCCTGAGAAGGAGCACTCCGCGCGCCCGCTGCGATTGGTCAGGAATGAGTTTGGGTATTAGATGTCCGTAAACGGAACCCCCAAGCTACCAGGTGAATATGGACTGGTGCCGCAGCGCGGCAGTCTGGCGCAGAGAGGATCAGAGAACATCATCAAAAAATTATCGCTTGAGGAGTAAGGCAGACAAGCAGAGGGCCACGCTCCGATGGTATGGTCCGTATTCACCTGGCCGTTTGGATTTCGCTGTAAATGGTGTGCTAATCACAAGAAGAACCCTCCATTTGCAGCAGAGTGCACCCACTTGCATCGGAAATGACCTGGAGCCGTATCCAATATGTTTGACCGTGGGAGGGAAAACACAGTGGGTATGTCCCCGTTCCCACTATTTTTTGTCCACTCTGCTATCCAATATAACTCATCCATTCATGAGTTCACTTTTTGGCGCAAGTGCGGTATCTCGGTGAGAGACAACACGAAATGAAGATGGAGTAGATCATGGATAGTTATCAAGTGGAAATCAACCGGGAAAAGATATCCTGTAGTGAAAGTGGTTTAGCATGTCCGCGGATATGTTTTTATTGGATAGCAGATTCTTTAAACCACACTAACATATCCGTTAGAGTGCGTTTATCCGACTGGATAAAGTATAATATATTGGATACGGACCCTGAACAAAAGAACCCGTCCTCCTAAAGACAGCTGCAGCTTACATAGTGCCCTCTTGTCGAGCGAAAAGAGTCAAAGTTACAGGAAACCCCGGGCATCGGGGTCAGCTTGCACGCGTCTCGTCACCTGTTTGGACAATTAGAATAAGAAGCACGAGGATACTTCGGGAATGGGAGCGGTGATATGTAGATGCCCAGACAACAAAAGTAACAAGTTGCACATGGGGAAGCGCGCCCTGGAGGCCTCGATCACTGGAGTCTCCTGCACGTATCAGGATGTGAGATTTTATACTGGTTCCATAACCATTCAGGTTTTCTTTTGAACCTTGGTAAGTTCTCTAAGAAACGCATTTTGTGCTGTCGGATAGCACGTGAAGCACTCGTGCAACCAACTTCCAGACGCCATACCCAACCTTTCCAGCAACTAAAGTCCGCCTGCATTGGGTATTCCTACCTTAGTCTTGTTCCACTGCTTGAAGGAGAACTGATCGCTAAAATTTCGATGAGCGATCTCTTCCAGCATTCGAACTACGTAGTGTTATTTCGACAGCGTACAACTCTTTGACCTTTCTGACCACTTACGTCAATCACGGCTGAATCTGTGTTCTCTGTCGTCTGCTTTGATGGACGACGACACTTTTCTCCATAGTTGTGTGTGCAATGCTTGAAAATCGTATTTCTTTGGCTTCAGAATCAGGTAAACAGTGGAGTGGATGATGTGCCCTAAACACTCATCCCACTTGTATTTCTGTCACTGAACTAGTTCAACCTTTGAAATCTTTAGTTTCCATCATTCCTATTTCTCACTCAG
Organism: Ancylostoma duodenale; assembly: GCA_000816745.1. Taxonomy (NCBI): domain Eukaryota; kingdom Metazoa; phylum Nematoda; class Chromadorea; order Rhabditida; family Ancylostomatidae; genus Ancylostoma; species Ancylostoma duodenale. The sequence continues at coordinate 644 of KN731856.1, read as the reverse complement.
TGTCATCTCATGTTCTCAATTAATTTAATTTTTTCGGACGTAGGCAATCGAATAATCAAAGTGTTGAGCTCTCCGGTTTCTCACACAAAGTTCCGCAAAAATCTCAACCATACCTTTCCAATTAACAGATATCATTGTACAGGGAACTCCAAACGGTCGCAGACATGGGCAGGACCTCGGCGCCGCTCGCTTGGGCAGAGACAGCACGTGGCTCTGGTTTCTCTGCTTCTGCGGCAGAGAGCAGAGAAACCAGAGCAGAGCAGAGAAACTGCCCAAGCGAGCGGCGCCGAGGTCCCGCCCCTGTCTGCGACCGTTTGGAGTTCCCTGTATGTAGGTCACCATTTGCCATCTATATCTTGAGCTTATTGTTTATTATTATTTGTTATTAATTTCATTCTTACTTATTAAGCCACCATGCTAACGAAACGGAAGTGTCTACCTTTATTTATTTAATTTATTTTTATTTATTTCGTTTCATCTCTTTCTTAAGGCCTTCATACAACGGTCAGAAGTTTTGTAATAACTTTTGTATTATATATCCTTACTGTTAGAAGTGTTTTGAAGTGAGCATTTTTCGAAATTTCAAATCTAAAATCAATTTTCAACAACTTTGTCTTTGAAATTGAGGCGGTCCAGGTCTTTAA